>CAUYSK010009986.1:0-12257 GCA_963575035.1 Avahi laniger
GGCGGATTGTTTGAGCTCAGGAGTTCGAGACCAGCCTGAGCAAGAGCGAGACCCCCATCTCTACTAAAAATAGAAAGAAATTAATTGGACAACTAAAAATATACAGAAAAAATTAGTCGGGCATGGTGGCACATGCCTGCAGTCCCAGCTGCTCGGGAGGCTGAGGCAGTAGGATTGCTTGAGCTCAGGAGTTTGAGGTTGCTGTGAGCTAGGATGACGCCATGGCACTCACTCTACCCAGGGCAACAGAGTGAGAATCTGTATCAAAAACATAACAAAAAAAAAAAAAAAAAGAAAATACTGAATTCTCACATCTGCTTCTGCATCCAATCTCTTATGATATCACAAGCCATGTAGTCTCTGGAAAACACTGTATACTCATGAGCAAATGAGAGTGTGGGCGAATGATTTCTTAGTATTATTATAAAAATTGTTTTGACCTCATGATCCCCCTAAAAGGGTTTTAGGAACACCCAGGAATATCTGGCCCCATGTTGGGAACTACTGTACTACGCTACTTTTTTTAATAATCATGCCATTGCACTCCAGCCTGGGTGACAGCGAAATCTGTCTCAAAAAGTAAATTAAAGGCCGGGCGCAGTGGCTCATGCCTGTAATCCTAGCACTCCGGTAGGCCCAGGCGGGTGGATCCCTTGAGCTCAGGAGTTCGAGACCAGCCTGAGCAAGACTGAGACCCGTCTCTACTAAAAATAGATAGAAATTAGCTGGACAATTAAAATATATACACATAAAAAAAAATTAGCTGGGCATGGTGGCGCATGCCTGTGGTCCCAGCTACTTGGGAGGCTGAGGCAGGAGAATCGCTTGAGCCCAGGAGTCTGAGGTTGCTGTAAGCTAAGCTGATGCCACGGCACTCTAGCCTGGGCAACAGAGTGAGACTCTGTCTCAAAAAAAAAAAAAAAGTAAATTAAAAAATAAGAAAATAAAAACTATCCTTTCTCCACTGGATTGCCTTTGTTCCTTCATCAAAAGATCAGTTAACTGTATTTGTGTGTCTTTTTCTGGACTCTCTATTCTGTTCCATTGATCTATGTCTATTCTTTTACGAATACTATACTGTCTTGATTAGTGTAGCTTTATATTATATTATTATTTATTATATTAAAGTCTTGAAGTTGGGAAATGTCAGTCCTCCAACTTTGTTCTTCTTCTCCAATATTGTGTTGGCTAGTCTGTAGTTTTTGCCTCTCCATATACACTATTTTATTTTATTTTATTTTATTTAGAGACACGGTTCTCACTGTCACCGAGGCTGGAGTACAGTGGTACAATCATATTAATAGCTCACTGTAGCCTTGAACTTCTGGCCTCAAGCAATTCTCCCATCTTGGCCTCCCAAAGAACTGGGATTACAGGAGTGAGCCACCACCCCCGGCCCTCACATAAACTTTAGAATCAGTTTGTCAGTATCCACAAAGTCCTTGCTGGGATTTTGACTGGGATTGTACTGAATCTATAGATCAAGTTGGGAAATACTAACATCTTAACAATATTGAGTCTTCCTATCCATGAGCATAGAGTATCGTTCCATTAAGTATGATTTTCGAGATTTAAGTATGAATGGCGAGATCACCAGCTAAGTGAAGAGGGGATCCAATTAAGATTTTATTCAAAAATTGCATTTTAATAAGAGTGATGGGATAATGGGACTAACAGAAATTTCCAGATATAACTTACCTTTCCCTTTGCATTCAAGCACAGTTAGGTCCACTCTTATCCACAAATATGGGGACCTCTTCCATTATAAAATTATTTTAATTACCTCCTTCTCCTCCTCCATGAGCAATAGCCTAGATAACCAGAATTTCTTCCTAAATGTCAAGCTCTAATTCCTCAGGCTTCGCTGTCAGCCTTATTCTTGCTCTGTTCTCTTTAACGGTACAGACTAAAGAGGTCTCTCTGAAAATCCCTTCAAGAGTTGAAGGCCAATGTGAAGTTCTCTTCTCAATCAGTGCTCTCTCACTTCTTCCTCACCTCCTCCGCACCTCTGTATTCAAGCCTAACTTGCCTTTCATCTTCACATTCCACATAAAAATATGGTCTCTGTGGAAAGAAAGACTAATTTGCCAATATACCTGTAAGAGAAAGTGGTGACCTAATGTATCTCGAATGGCTAAGTCAACCTGAGTTGTCTTCTCCAACACTGAAAACATGGCTGAACGTGAACCCTCATTAAATTCACTTCACAACTTAGAAATTTCAGGACACTGCCTCTTGCTGTTTCAAGCTCAAGACTTACCCTTCTCTAAAATATAGCTCAGATTTACCCATTGCCTATCTTCATTTCTAACCCCTTTATCCAGACCATGGTAGTTTCACATAAGATTACTATAATTATGCAGGCCTCTCAACTTCCATTTTCCCTCCACGTCAAAAATGTTTTGCCCACGGTGTTTCTACTATCTTATGTGTGTCTCACTGCTATCCAAAAGCTGCCAATGGTTTTCCAGAGCTTCTAACATTTGCTATCTGAATAATTCTGCAGGGAAAGCTGACTTGCCTGTCCTCAGCTCCTCTACATTCTACTTCACACCCTATATGCAAGGGGAAGAAGTTCTTTCCCTTACTTCTGATGACTTTTTCTCCTAACTCTAGGTCTTTGTCCAGGATTCCCAACTGACATGGAACTACGTACATGACTCCATCTGTCCATGCCACCCAATCCCTTCCTTCTTCAAGTGGCATCATATGGTCACTTTCTTCAGCAAGATTCCAAGATTGATCTAGTTGTATCTAGATCAATGTAATCTCCATGTTATCCCTTAACCTTCATCCCTCCTCAGAACACCACTAAATTTTGTAATGAATTATCTGCCTTATCTGCCTTGTTAGACAGTAAAATCCCACAAAATTGTCCCTTCTGTAATATGTAACTGCAAGTGCCTTGTACGATGCTTTACACTCAATGAGCACTTATTATGAACTTGTAAACTACCCATACGTAGAATATATATACTCAAATTCTAATAAAGGCTCACTGGGAAGACAAAGGGAAAAAACACACCATAACTTGGTTCCACAATTCATTTACTGAATTGGGGCAGGTGATTTAACAACAGATGATGAGATAAAGATGGGAGAGAAGAGTTCTTACTTTCCCTCTCAGGAGCCAGTTGTGTCATGGATGTTTGCAAATTTTCCAAAATAGCCATCTGTTGTTGGGCGAGCTGAGTCTGAAGCTGGAGATTGGCATACATACACTCTAGGAGTCCTAGGCATTCCTTGGGCTTGTGGCCAGCTTCTGAAGGAAGAGCAATGGAGGTGCAAGGGGACAAAGGAGAGAGATTTTATAATTGTGCTGAGGTTGGAAGAGCTCTAATAAAATGACCTCTCTAATCCTTCCAGGCACAACCAAATCCAGACACCTTTGCTCAGCTATCACCTTCTCAGTGATGCCTAGCTGGCTATCCTACTTTAGATTGAAACTCATTACCCCTCTCCTTTGTTTTATTTTTCCCATAGTATTTATGATCATATGGCATATTTTGTAATTACTTCTTTAATTTTTGTCTAAGTCCCTCTTCTAGAATACAAGCTCCAGGAAGGCAAGCAAGGATTTTTGTCTGATTTGTCTACTGCTTTATCCTCTGCACCTAGAAGAGTGCCTGGCCCTTAAGTAGTCAACGAATACTTGATGAATGAATAAAATGGCCTCGGAGCGAGGCCTAACTTCCCTTTCAAGAGCTCAGGGGTTACCTTAGACTCCTTCTCTTACCTGACATAGTGTCTCATTAGCAGTGACTTGAAGTTCTTTCTGTTGTCTAACTTCAACCACTCTTGCAGCATTTTTTCTGATGTTTTCAACTACATTATACACAGCCAGCTCTTAGTTAACCTTGGTAATTATATTATCTGTTGTTTGTATATTTATTCATCTTGGCTTCTTTTTTTTAATTATTTTTATTTTTATTTTTTGAGACAAAGTTTCTCTCTGTCACCCTGGCTAGAGTGCAGTGGCATCATCATAGCTCACTGCAACCTCAAACTCCTGGGCTTAAGGGATCTTCCTGCCTCAGCCTCCTGAATACTGGGACTGAAGGCACTCACCATGATGCCTGGCTAATTATTTCTATTTTTAGTAGAGATGAGGTCTTGCTCTTGTTCAGGCTGGTCTTGAACTCCTGACCTCAAGCAATCTTCCTGCCTCAGCCTCCCAGAGTGCTAGGATTATAGGCATGAGCCACCACGCCCAGCCCCTCTTCACTTCTTTGTTGGACTCTAAGGTCCTCAAAAACTGTCTAGTGCCCTCCTGGGCTCCCCATAGGTTATCCAAATACCCACAACTTTCCCAGAGGAAGATGAATAATGGAAATTCAAAGAAACCAAGACTGAGCTAATAGTTACTCTTTCCTTCTAACTGATCCCCTTTCAATTAACATCACTAGCAAGCAATAAGAGTTTCATTTCACTCCTGCCTAGTCTAGCAAAGATACCAATAAGCAAGGAAGCAACACAAACTGGTACAACTGGGAAGAAAATGAAATCAATAGAACTGAACAATCAACAAGCTACCAATGAAAAATCTAGAAGTGTCTTGACACAGAGTTGACACCAGATCAACAGCAGAAAGCTCAGGCCACCTCCTCCATGCAACCCCTCCCTCTGTTACAGAGTCCCTTTGGGAAACACTCCCTACATCCTTACCTGAGGGCCGCTTTGTTGTCTGGATGTTCAGGAAAGTAGCTGGTGGGGAACTTGCTTGAAGATTAATATAGCTGGGGGAGGATTTTGCTCTACAAAGAGGCACAGCATTACCCTCCTCTTTGGCTGGAACTAAATCAGAGGTAACTAAATCAGAGCTCATTCCAACAGGGATAGCCTTTCTAATTAGATTCCCATACCTGGTCTATGAAAGCAGGTGCTGAGGCCCTGTCCTGAATATCTTATATATCAGAAAGATACATAAGACAAAAAGACATCATGGTGGGATTAAGCAGGAGTGGAATAAGCTAATAAAGCTAATAAAATCTCATTGCTTACATTTTACAAGTTCTTAGTGATAGGCACTACATGTTTACTATTGTACTAGACGGTAGGGCATAAATGAGATGTGTAAGACATGGTTTCTTAGGTGCTTATTATCCAGTTAGGGAGACAAATCAGACACAGGTGAAACAGTGATAAAACAACACAAGGACATAAACAATGAGTCCGAGAGTCTGGAGTAAAAATAAGGCCTTTCATCTGTTAGTTATACGAAGTATGTGATTAAATGTAAAAACGAATGCTTTTGAAAAGGGAGAAGAGATCAATATGAGTGCAATAGTCAGAGAAGGCTCCATGCAGGTGGAGGATATTTATTGAACCTTGAAAACTTGGGAAGTTTTGATAAACAAAAAAGATATTTCAAGCGGGAGGGGAAAAAGGATGGCTTAAGCAAAGGCAAGGAAGCAAGAATATGGCTGAAATGGTGAGGAGCCGTGGAAAACTGGCCAGAATTAGGAGTGGGGAGAGTGGGAAGGCAGGATGGGCCATGAAGACCTTTTACAATAGCAAATATGAGATGTTTAAGCTTTCTTTTGAATACAGTGGAAAGCCAGTGAGCCTTTTAGGATTAGAAAATATAATTAAGATGATATTTTGATTAATCCATAGGTATTAAATATAATGGGTTGGACATGGAAGAGATTCTTAAATGGGTGAATAGATCACCTTTGGCAAAATTAGTTAAGTGAGAAGGAAAAGCTGATCTGTAGGAAGCTGATGAGTCCTGTAGTAGACATACATTATTTTTGTCTACTGAGCAGCCCTTTCTCAGAGAAACTACTTTTTCTCCAAATTTCAGGACATACTGGTGAGCCAATCAAGCTCCTCTCCCCAACAAGGACGGACGTATGACCCAACACAGGCCAATCATGGTATCCTGTCCCCTTTGGCAACTGTGACTGATTCAAGGGGGTAAGCACATGAGGTAAGTTGGGCCAGAGTCATTCCTGGGATCAATATATGGATTCTGTGTCAAAGAAATGTTCTTTCTTTTGATTTGCTATGCTGGGAAAATGTAAAATTGGGCCAAATGAAAGCTACTGAATTTGGCCAGCATAGCATGAGAAGTGGATAAAAGCAAGAGATTAGGCACAAGAGAGAGGGTAGGAGAGACAGATGTACAGACAAATATTAATACCAATAGGCTTCATCCCCAAGTTCTAGTCCCTGAGACCCTGTTTTTTGCAGCTCCTCTTCCTATTCTGTGAGCTCCCTCAGCGTCTCTCCCAACCGCACAAGCCCCTGAATTACTTTTTTTACTCAAGGGAATCTGAGCTGGGGTTCTGTCATATTAACATAACCACTTTTGAATACACTGATTCTCAGTTAATTGTAGAAAATCCAAATAGAAATGCCTAGAACAATAGCCAGAGAAATGGCACTGAGCTCAGGTAAAAAGGTCAGCTGCCAGGCCAACCCCAAAAAAGGACAAAGAAGCTGCAACAACAAATTAGCTCTTCAAGGTAAAAAACTGAGAGAGAAAATTGGACCTTTGAAGAAGTCCTCCTCAGGGGTCTGGGAAATGAAAAGGAAGTGGCAAAGTAGACAGAACAGCAATGGATGGAAAGTCAGATGGCTGGACTAGTAAAGAATTAAAGGGCTTAGGACAGGGGGAGTCAATGATTCAACTGTCATAACGAATGAATGTCTCATTCACACACAGAAGAGACAGCTAAGTGCCTACTATGTGTCAGTCACTGAGGATACCACAGTGGGCTAAACAGATGTGATCGCTCCTCTCCTGGAACTGACAGTCTTGCATTGTGGACAGTCATTAAGTGATCAAGTACACACATTATTACACTCTAGTAAGTGCTATGAGAGCACCTGACCTAGTCCGTGGAACAGGGGAATGTGTCCTTGAGGAAGGACACACATCTCAACTGGGATCTGAAGGATAAAGATAAAAAGGGGGTCTCTTCATGACAAACAAGTCTGGGCGCAGAGGTGTGACAAGTAGGTTGTATGACAGAAGATGTCTTATTCTTGTCTTTACTCAGGGTGCCACAGAAGGAATGGCCTGGTAAGGGGATGAAGTGCTCATATGTGGGTGCCAGGGTGATATGCTTTCTGTCTGGAAGGTCACTGAGCCTATGACAATTGAAATCTGTCAAGTTCCCTGTCAGTTACTCTTAGTGAAAGAAATCTGGGTTTGAGGATTTTCCAAGCTACCATAGGTCCTCCATCTTCTCCTCCCTCCTGCTCCAGAGTCATTATTCATTTGCTGGCTCATGCAGAGTGTGGTAAGCAGACAGAAGCTGAAACTCAGGTCTCAAGATTCTTCTTACCATTTGAAAAATGTGTTAATTTCCATGCAAATGCACTTCTAAATAATTTGAGCCCTTCCTGGACATATGAGGATGCATTTTCTACTGAGTTACTAATATAAGGTTTGAAGAATAGACACCATCTATACTAAAGGAACCATATTTCTGACTAGACAATGTATAACAGAGTATGAGGCTGGGAGCAGCAAGAGGCAGAATAGAGAAAATAGTACATTCTCTTATATATTTCTCTTATATATTTCTCACAATGACCCTGAGAAGTAGGTAGCTTTATCCACATTTTATTTGAGGAAACTTGACCTAGGAAATTTGTTCAAGATTTCACAATTAGTATCTGGCAATGCTGGAATTAAATTCAGGCCCCGTAGACTCCAAAGTCATGCTCTTTACCATTGTACTATACACTCTGTGAAAACAGCTAGTTAATCTATGTCCAGCTATAGTACAGTAGGTCTGTCACATAAAATAATCTACTCCACCTATAATGAAGTGGATAGGCTCTGGAGTTAGAAGGCCTTAGGCATTTCCCTGGCCCAGTGCAACTGTCCCATCCAAACTGTGTATCTGTTCACTCTAGTTAATACCACATCTTCTGAGATCCCTGTCTTGTTCTAAGTATCAAGAAGAAATACAAAGAAAGAATAAATTCATTCAACAAATAATTATTGAGCATCTACTAATTTGACAGAGTGCCAGGCACTGGGAATACGGCAATGTTGCCATTTAGTGGGTAATGCAGAACAAACACACATACTTCCAATTAACCAAGTAATAGGGAAAAAATATATGCACAACTAGAATAATTTTCCCAAATGCTGAGCAATTAGGAAGGTCTGGTATTTAAGGGAGGGGAAGCAGGGCCTCCGACACACACCTTTTCTGTTAGTTGGATGACTAGTGTCCTGCTCCATCTGAACACCAACAGGTGTGGTGCCTGGGGAAAAATCATAGCATCACATGATCAACACCCACGCTATTATCTGTACTATCGACTATTTCATAAGTTCTCTCCAGCAGATCTCCAATTTGAGGAGGAAAAAGGAAGAAAGGGTATACTATATTTCATGGCCAAACGTAAGTGACTATTCTTTAATTGTTTGTGCTCTCATGGACCCTTCACTAGGGTCCATGAGTTATCTTCCAAAAATAACTTGGAAAAGTTATTTTTATTATTATTGTTTCCTTTTCTTTTGGACGAAATAGTTATTTAACCAGACCCAAACCTTAAGAGTGTCCTACAAAAGGGCAGTTACTCTCCGTCTTCCCTCCATGCTTAATTTCTGCATTATTCGTCCTTTTCCTATCCCGTTTGGTAATTTTAAAACCTGGCTCACCATCATCTCTAACGACGAAGAGTTGAGTGACGAGAGCAGGAGAGGGATGGGTGTGGGTAAAGAAAATTTCAAAACACTACGGGAATAATTGAGAAAATGTTTTGGATAGGATAACTTAGGGAGAATGCAAGCCATCATCCTCTGGTACTGCTCACAGCTTCAGCAGAAAGTATTTGCCTAAGAAGGTCCACACACAGCAACTAGTCCAAAGAGGATAAACCACAATTCCCAGTGTGCCCAGAAAAAAAAAAAAAAATCGTTGCCGCCCAGCCCTGCCCAATGGCACTACAACTCCCAATTCACCTTGCATCTAGCCGGCCAGGTCTTTCCTCAACTGCAAGCTGAATCCCGCCCCTCTATTCCACCCCGTAGCTAAGGCTGGAATAAAAGAATGGAAACTGTCATGCCTTTCTTGACTTTCACAGTCCCATAAGAGCCGAGGAGCAACGCAGATTTTAATGTCCTCACCTACGGTGTTAATCGACAGCCTCAACCCCAGCACCCGCCCCGTAGTTGACACGCATGCGCAGTGGCGCGCCAGCCAACTGCCCGAGCCTTAGCGCTTGCGCTGATGTTCGCGTCGCACGCGGTCGGGAACGGTCACCATATTGCGCAAGCGCCTGTGCCTTCCTACGGCCACCATCGTGCTCTCTCTATCTAGCTTGTCTTCCCGGTTTTTTTTTTTTTGCGCAGGGGGCGGGGCTAAGATATCCATTGGTCTGTTTTCGTGCCGGTCAATGAGATGGGTGCGGTGATTGGCGCCAACTCGGAAAGTAGCGGGTTTAGGTGTAAGCCCTAAGGAGGTAGCGTTTCCTGGGCTTCTGTCTCGTTCTATCTCTCCAGAAGGTTCTGCCGGTTCCCCCAGGTCTGGGTATCCGGCTCTGCGTCGCGCCGCCATGATGGGCCATCGTCCCGTTCTCGTCCTTAGTGAGTTCTGGGGAAGCTTGGGGAAGGGATCCCTCCGTTTTCGCCCTCCCTCCACACTTTTCAGTGCTGCCTCAGCCCTGTCCCACCCTGACCCGGCCTCTGAGCCTTTCAGTCATCATCTTCATTTTGGAAGACTCTTCTCTCGCTTTCCTCTCTTCCCTTAACCTATTCCCCTCTCTTCACAAACGCAAACTGACTTTCCCCTCGCAAGCTTCCTTACATGTGCTCGTCTTGGGAAGCGCTTTCCCATTCCTTGTTCCGTTTCTCAGCCCCCACCCTTGCACCGTTTCTAGCATTATTTTCAACGTGTAGCTGAATGCATAATGCTTTTTTAGTTAGGCCTGGCTTTATGTCCTTGGCCCATCCCTTAGTAGCGGCAATTTAAGTGCTTCCTTGTGTGTTACGGAGTTAAGAGTATTTTCTTGTAGAATTGTGAGAATTGAGTGAGATAGTGGGCAAACAGCTGAAATAGAGGATCTGACAAATAGCAGGTGGTATCCTTGGTCATTTTATTTTACATTTCTTTTAAGTAACAGTGATTCGGCAACCTCTGTTCCTGAAGTAACCATATTTCACTGATCTTAGATGTAATCCATTCCTTCTGTGTCCCCCACCTTGTAATCTTTCCCGTTAGCCAATTGAGTTTTCCCAGATTTCTCGACTGGTTTTCTTTCCCTTTGGGAATATCCCTTATTTCTTTCTAATGAACACCACCTCCATTGTCTTCCCTTGATATGTTTCTGTTCTGTATGTAACTTCTGTACCTCATTTCCAGGATCACCTAGGATGCCTCGTTAGCCATTTCCCCTCCTTTGCCTTCTTCTGCATACAGAATGCTGTTCCGAGTTTTTATTCATTCTCTCTGTATCTGGGAAATAACTTTTCAAAAAAAAAAGATTTCCTTAACCCTGGGAAAAAAAAATCCCTATTCTCATGTTGTAGGTCTTTGCAGGTTTTTACCACTGCCTGAGATAGAAAGTGTGAATCCTGAGAATTGTGGATATTAGATTTGATGGGACTGTGTTGAACGATTTACAGACTTAAATTATAGGGGAATGTAAGAGGGGAGGGAGATAAGCATTATGTTGGGTTGACTATAACCACTGGCTTGTCTCCACTGAAAGGGCCTCAGGGTAAGTGGTGCAGTGATAAAGCTTTTTTGGGGTCTGCATTAATCTCTTGCATTAGTGTCTGTAAACAATTTAGGATCCCTATTAAAATATGTAGTCAGCTATTACTGATAGTGAACGGGTTACTGAGACTTTCTTATTACATCCAAGTATGGGGTGAATATATATAATTTGTCATGCAAACTTGGACTCTTTTGAGAAAGTGTGTTGTAATTCCACAATATGCTGTGGGGGCATTATGAGTGATTATGCATGGTAAACTGTCAGAGTATGATCCTCCTATCCAAGCAGGAAAATGTGAACCCCCAGACTCTTTCCCTGTTTACATAAAGCTACAGTTGATACTTTCTTAGGGTCATGTGCCCTTTATGAATCTGATGATGACTATGGATCCTCTTCCCAGAAAAAAAAATTGCAGTCTCTCTTTTTCTCACATAATCTTAAGGAGTTCACTATCCCATTGAGGCCCATTCATAGATCTTAGGTTATGAATCCCTACTGTAAACACATGAATGTTTGGTTTGAGGGAAGGTGTTGACCAAGATTCCAAAGTTGAGGCATTATGGGTTATTTCTTAATATACCAGGGGTTGAAATAAAGAAAGAAGTAGATAGACATAAATACATACGTACAGGAACACCAGATACAGTGATTCATGTCTGTAATCCCAACACTTTGAGAGGCCAAGGCAGGAGGATCACTTGAGGGCAGGAGTTCCAGACCATCCTGGCCAACATAGTAAGACCTCATTTCTACAAAAAAATTTAAAAATTAACCAGGCATAGTGGCACGTCTGTAGTCCTAGCTACTAGGGAGGCTGAAGCAGGATGATCACTTGGGCCATAAATACATACGTTTAAGTTTTTTTGAGGTACAGTTGACATAATCTGTGCATATTTAAAGTGTACAGTTTGATAAACTTTGATCTATGTATACACTATGTGTGCTTTTTTTTATTTTCAAAGGTCAGAGAATAAATAGCTCTTGTACAATGTGGCATTCCTGGGCTGTGTTAACTTCTGTTTTTATCTGTTTTAGGCCAGAACACAAAGCGTGAATCTGGAAGAAAAGTTCAATCTGGAAATATCAACGCTGCCAAGGTAGCATACCTTTTGAGTGTTTATTTAGTTTGCCTTTAGCTGTCTTTCCTGTTATATTCATAGTTGGTCATAGCTGTGTTTCCCATGCATATAGACTTTAGAATGTGAAATTAGGCAGAGGAAAAAGTTGACTTCTCTTCTTTTTTTCTTTTTTTTTTTTTTTTTTGAGACAGAGTCTCACTTTGTTGCCCAGGCTGGAGTAAGTGCCGTGGCATCAGCCTACCTCACAGCAACCTCAAACTCCTGGGCTCAAGCAATCCTACTGTCTCAGCCTCCCGAGTGGCTGGAACTACAGGCATGCGCCACCATGCCCGGCTAATTTTTTCTATATATTTTTAGCTGTCCAATTAATTTCCTTCTATTTTTGGTAGAGACGGGGTCTCGCTCTTGCTCAGGCTGGTCTTGAACTCCTGAGCTCAAACAATCCGCCCGCCTCGGCCTCCCAGAGTGCTAGGATTACAGGCGTGAGCC
>CAUYSK010009990.1:0-16866 GCA_963575035.1 Avahi laniger
GCGCCCGGCCTCAGGTGTCTTTTATATATAATGATTTCTTTTCCTTTGGGTAGATATTCAGTAGTGGGATTGCTGGATTGAATGGTAATTCTATTTTCAGTTCTTTAGGAAGTCTCCATACTGTTTTCCATAGCTGTTGTACTAATTTGCATTCCCACCAACAGGGTATAGAATGATTCTTGAAGGCAGAGAATCTTCCTTATTTTGTTCTTGGCTGTGTCCCTAACTCCTAATTTAATGCCTTGCACAATAAGGGCTCAATAAATATCTGCTGAATGAATGAATGAATATTCATCTTCTAACGCAATTACCTCCTTAGAATAGACTTCTAGGAGTGGGATTACTGACTCCAAGGATATGAATATTGAAGATTTATTTGACACATTGACTAATTTATATTCCCATCAACAGAGTATATGACAGTGCCATTGGCTCGACCCTCAACGAAACTGTTTTTGTCAATAATTTTCATCTTTAGTAACCTGATAGGCAAATTCTTTTTAAAATTTACATTTTGGGATTATTTGCATGTTTTCATGTATATACTTATTGACATTTGTATATGCATTGTTTGTGTGACTCTAATTCCTAGATTATGTTCTTTGTCCACTTTTCTAATATTATGATTATTTCTCTTATTGACTTGTTCTTTGGTGTATTAAATCTTTGTTTAAATTACCATTTTTCTTCAGTTTGCCATTTGCCTTTTTTTTTGAGACAGAGTCTTACTCTGTCGCCCTGCATAGGGTACCATGCCACCATCGCAGCTCACTGCAACCTCAAACCCCTGCACTCAGGCATCCTGCCACCTCAGCCTCCAGAGTAGCTGGGACTACATGTGCGCACCACCATGCCCAGCTAATCTGTCTATTTTCTGTAGAGACGGGGACTCACTCTTGCTCAGGCTGGTCTCAAATTCCTGAGTTCAAGCAATCTTCCTACCTCAGCCTCCCAGAGTGCAAGGATTACAGGTGTGAGCCACTGTGCTCAGCTGCCATTTATCTTTTAATCTTATTTTTGGTGTTTTTGCCAAAAAGAAATTAAAATTTTTGTCCACATGTGTTCATTTTTCCCTTGTGGGTTTTGATTTCTCCAATAAGACTATTAATAGTTATGTGAATGAATATTTGAATATTGAGCTGCCAGGCTTTCTTGATAATGCTAATTAAGCATATTCTTTTTTGTAGATAAAGGTCTTGATAAAGTCTTATATCATGTGTCCAGGCAGAAGGAGGTAATATAGAACTACCTGGCCATCAGACCTGTAGTCCCATGGACACGGGGAGTAGGAAAGCTATACCAAGGCAAAATGACGTGAAACCAATTACCAGGGGAGTTCACGGAAGAGTGAGCTGACGTGGTTGTTAAACATCTGTACGTGAAGCAGGTGCCAGAGAAAGAACATCGTGTAGCTCCTGGAAGCTGTGCAGTCATATTGTCCTGCTCCAAGGAGAGACATGTATATGAATACAACTACACAGTTCCAGAGAAACAGAAAGGTTTACATAGACAGGTTTCTCGGCTTGCAGAACCATGTATCCCAACAGCTATTTCGCTGCCCTTCTCAGCAGCATTGGCTGACACACATCACCACTAAGTGGTGCTGCACATATGCACGGGTGAGGCAAGCGTGTTTCCATCCACCCTCACCCGCATGTGCATCAGGCACTAAAGATGTCCTCAGGTGCAGAAACAACCCATTCTGGTCCCATATAAATGGGATGAGTTAGGGTAGCATTTTCCATCCACTGTGCCACAGAAGGCTTAAGGTATACTGAGACATTTATTCCTCCCTGGCCCTTAGGACCGCTGGTACAGGGCCTGGGTGGCCTGAATCCCCCACCCTTACTCCTCAAAGTACTCGTTTGTGGACTAGCAGCTTGGACATCTTCTGGGAACTTGCTAGAAATTCAGCAGCTCAGACCTTATCTCAGAATCTGCATTTTCACAAGATGCCCAGGTGATTTGCCAGGAAGTTTCAGAAGCTGTATCCAAGACAATTGACTCTGGTCTTGAACAAACCATCTCTTAATTCCACTTTGATGTACAATTATCATTCTTTGCGTCTTGATCATGAAAACATTTGGAGAGCACTGATTATTATAACCAGAGCTAGAAAGAGTGTTAAATAATGTTGTTGCTGCTGCTATTATTTTTAAATAGTTCTATTTTCTGGAAAAAGTATGGATGGTATTTAGTGCTTGATTTTGCTGGCTTTGTACCCATCTCTAATTGTTCGTGTATAAGGCTTGCTCCATTCTAGTGAGACTGTGAGACTCTAAAGAACAAGGACAATTTCATCTTATAAGCCTTCTTCATATATTTTTTTAATACCATAAAGCAGTGTTTTGCAAACGTTGCATAGGAATCACTGCGGGGAGGGTGTCTTGCTAAAATGCAGATTTTTATTCAGTAGATCTGAGATTCTGCATTTCAAGCAAGCTCTCAGGTGATACTGATACTGATGGTCCATGGACCATACTTGTTTTTCTTTATTTTTTTGGATGGTTTTTTTCATCAATAGAGTCCGCGGTGTTTGCCTCCTATAGCCTCTTCTTCCTTTGTACAGTAAAGGATAGCAGGGCAATGGAGACTGGCCCTAGACTTGCTAGAGGCTCCAAAGCAGTCTAGGGTCAAAGGCCAAAATTTTCTTTCTCCTCTTTTGATGGCTGTTAGGGTGGAAAGCCTGGTAGGTGCTCACAGGGAGGGCGAAGAAAAGTTTCTGACGCAGATATTAGGATATATAAAAGGTAAAAAGTTTATTTTATCCTTTTAGACGTGAGAGAGTGAGAGAGAGAGGAAGGAATGAGAAGGGGGTGCCATCTCTCAGGCCAAGTGGCTTGCTGATTTTATGGGGACAAAAATAAAGAAAAAAGGTAATGACTGCTGTGAGAAACTGCTGCATCGGCTCCTTTTCTTTCTTCTTGGCGGCAAGGTGGTAACAGAAGCACGGCTATGGAGTGATTAGCAGGAGCCAGCTGCAAAACGTCAGGTTGTCGGTTGTTCTTGATTTCTGTGCCCTGGAGACTTGGCTATCTCTGAGATGTAGTCAGGCCTATTGCAGGGGCTGTGATTTTGCCCCGAGATATGGTTTTGGGCAGGAAACTGAGGCCTTTAGTTTGCTCCCCTGCTGTCTGTCCAGAAGCTTCTCAGAAACACCTGGAGGCTTTAAAAGGAATTCTAAAAGCAGTTTCTGGCAAATGTAAACAGAAAGATTTACATTTTCTTTTTGTCTGTAGGGCTCCTTTTAGACGTTGTGAAGGCGGAACTAGCAGGGTGCCTGCCAGCAGAGAGAGCAGAGAGAGAGTTCATAGGATTGATCTTTAGCTGTTATCAGGAAATCTCAGGGTTAAACATTTTCCTGTTATTTCAGCAAGGCCACCCCTTTCCATGGCCAAAGTACTCAGGCACTTTAGATTAGCATCATGGAAAACAAGAGTTTTGTACTGGGGGGAAATTTGGACATCCTCTCAGTGGCTACAAAATAATTTTTACCCAAGATATTTATTACTTTAGATCCAGTGGTTCTCCATCTTGTTTCACTTGTAGCACTTTAAAAACATGGATTCCTGGGCTCTACCATAAAGATGTCAAATCAGAATCTTCAGAGATAGGAGTCTAGGCATCTACATTTTTTAGCATTTTAATTTACAATTAGAGATGGTGTCTCACTATACTGCCCAGGTGAGCCTCCAACTCCTGGGTTCAAGTGAGCCTCCTGTCTCAGCCTCCCAAGTAGCTGGGATCACAGGTGTGCATCTTCCTACCGGGCTTGGCATCTGCATTTTTCAAAATACCGCATATGATTCTAATGGATGATGAGGGTTAAAAAAAATCACTGCACACTCTCTCTTTCCATTTTCACCCAGCTGATTAGTGGAAGAGCTAGCAATTATTAAGAACTTACTGTGTGCCTGCTAATTACTTAAAGTGTGGATGGAGGACCAGCAGCAATGGCTTTACTAGAGAGCTTGCTACAAAAAGTCGGAATCTTAGGTTCCAACTCACATGCACTGAATCAGAATTTGCATTTTAACAAGATCCCCAGGTGATTTCTATGCACATAGAGTTTGAGAAGCATTACTTTACATACATGATATCATTGCATTTTATTTTTCCAACAAACTACGGGGTAGTTTTTCAGATGTGTGAGTGTTGAGGTCTAGGAAAGTTAAGTAACTTGCTTAAGGTCACATAGCTAGTAAGAATTCAAACTTGGTTCCATCTGACTCTAGAACTCATGTTCTTAACCAATATACTAGTGATTCTCACGATTTAGTGTGTGGAAGAATTACCTAGGGAGCTTATTAAAAATATTGATTCCAGAGCTGTCTCCCTGAAATTCTGATCCAACCCATCTAGGGCAGAGCCCAGAAAGCAGCATTTTAACTCATCCATCCCAGGGACTTTGAGGAGGTGGCCACAGAACACAATTTACAAAGCACTGCGCTTTATTATACTTTCTGAAAGTGCTTTTAGGGAGAAAACTACCTTTTATTTCCAAAGCACTTCAAAATGAGGGCTTGGCTGATAGTAAGAGAGTTTTCACCTAATTCTGGATTGAGATCCCCTAGAAAACTCTGGATCCAATCCCAAACTTTGGGAGAAAGTGTGGAGGAGACCAGGTAAGGGAAAAATCTGTCCAAGAACAAACCCAAAAGCTTGTTATGTTTCACACTCCACAAAATCGAACACAGGCAGGGAGGTTGGTTGCCTTTTAAAATTATTATCATGATTTCATGTATAATTTAAGTCACTGGGTGGCTGTAACTCCTGCTAATAAATTGTGTACACTCTGAACACAATAAAAATCCGCCAGCACAGCAGTCGGTCTGCTCACTCCTGCAGCCCTCAGGGCATGACGGAGTTAAAGAACGATGAGCAATAACTAGCCACAGAGGAGCAGGATCTCTCCTTCCCAATTTTATTTCAACAAAATACATGTTTTCAAACATATTTTGTTTGACATAACACTCCTCTTCTGAAGACCTTGGGGTGCTACACGTGCACACACACACACACACACACACACTCACATTCCCTTCATTTGATCATGGCCCCAGTTGAGCACAGAAACAGAGAGAACTAAGTGGAAAGAGGAGTAGTGGTAAGTTATTTTGTAAGACTCACCATTTCGAGTCCATTCATTCATGATTTTCTTTAACCGTGAATACTGAGCACTTAGTACACTGGGCCGTTTGGTAACTACTGACGTGGCAAACAGGAGCACACCACAGTCCTCACCCTCCAGGTACCACAGTCTCCAGGAGCAGCGGCGTGGGAGGGAGAACACACACATACACAACTAGGACACGTTAGCTTGGTGAAGGGGCTGCCTCCCCGAAAGCCACGTCCCTGGGATTTATGTGTTATCAATAAGGAGGAAATCCGGGGCTTGGAAGATGTAACAGGGAGTCGCCACCGGTCTTGGAACACCTGCTCACTCTGTGTCAGACACGCCTCACAGCAGCTGGCAATCTCGGAAGTTGCCGCAGACCCGCATACGAGGAGGTGATGCCTCGAGGGAGTAAAAGCTTCCAAGGTTGCGCGGGGGACACGACATCATCAGGACCTCTGTGTGTCAGACTCCAGAGCAGCGTTCTTTCAACCTCGCCGCCTTGTTTCCGTGGTTGAGAAGGTGATAAAGAGAAGAAATGAAAATCCATACGTGAAGGAAATTTGACACGGAAAGTAACACCTCTAATGATTGCCGCTGGGTTTTCAGAAATTCTGTTTTGTAGTATTGAGTAGAGTTTGGCAATTTATTCAACTAGAAGGTGGCCTAGGAAAGGCCAGGTGGGTGATTTCCTTATGTGAGGTCTAAAAAAGATGCACGTGAGGAGAGTCCACCACAGTCTCCTCGTAAAATAATGCTGAGTTTACCCAAAGGGGCCCCTGGGATCAAGTAGAAAGCTAGATTCTGGGATGAGATTTTGGCAACGTCCTTAACCCAGAAAGACAGCTGTGACCAAGGTACTCAGCATTGCACACCACCACCCAGGTGAAGACGGCACAGAAAACGCTGCTTTTCCCTGGCTGTTGTGCTGCCCCCCTCCCTGAGGCTCACGGTGTGTTGGGGCCGGAGTCAGATCTAGCACTGGGCTGTGTGTTTGAAGTTGCTGTAGGTGGTAGGAATCCAAGGATGTGTCAATCAGTTACGCTGCAGTAACAAACCAGACTCCCAAATCTCAATGCTATAATGACAAAGGTTTATTTCTCACTCCCAGGGCCAACACGGGCCAGTGGCCACACTGTTCTACATCGCTATGCTGGGCCCAGGCTGATGGGCCAGCCTTTTCCTGAAACATCTCCTGTCATTGAGACAGAGGGAACACAGAGAGGGCACACCATGTTCTGATTCTCAGTGGTATTTCTGCCCCCTTTTCATCGGCCACGTGAGAGCTCTACAGGACAGGCTTGTATAATCCTCTCACAGGGAGGAGAATCAGAAAAAGTGGTGATGAATACGTCCAATCTACCACAATGAGTCAAGAGTTCTGAGGGTCACATTTGGGATCTAAATCCAGGGGTCAAGTACACTGCATGAGACTAGGGCCAGAAACGAAGGGGAAGGCCAGCGAGGCTAGAATCCCCCGGAACTGAAGGAGTGCGCGGATTCACAGCAAGAGTGGGATCAAAGGGCGCTGCAAGGACACCCTGGGTGGTTTGTGTCTGCTGCTCAGTGCTAGCTGGGACACGGATGAGCTGGCTGGTTTAAAAGCTCATGAATGTGCAGGTTTGGGGAATAGGGTTCATTAGGGTCCATCTGGGTAGGATGAGCTACCCTTTTTCTTTGGTTAGTTTGGTGCTATCCCCTCATTGTCTTGTCTTTAGTTCTCCAGACACTGATCTTCCTGGGGAAACTGAGGCAGCATGTTACACCAGCGATGGGTTCTAGAACATTTCCCAGGCCTATGGCCTTAGAGGATCATTTTTAGGACCCTGAATGCTTTTTTCTTCAAATAGGTCACTTACATTGGACAAAAGCCTTCCAATCCCCTTTAAGGGATTTTTCGTAAAAAGATACTACAATTAGGAGAGCATTGCGGATAGCTACTCGTCTGGAATCAATGATGACTTAGGAGGAGCGATAGTCGAGAACGTTAAATTAGCTTTGTTTTTCCATTACCTGGAGCAATATCAAGCTAAACTCTGCTCCAAAGAGGAAAAGACGAAAAAATCAATGCAAATAGGGACTTGTATCAGGCAAAGGAACATAGGATTCAATTCTTCTTCTTTTAGACCTTGAGAAAAATGTATAAATGAGTTTGGCTCTGTTCTCTCTACCACTCCTTTATTTAGTGTTCTTCTCACTAGTTTGGGACTCTTACCTCCTATGCCCTCTTACATCCTGCTGTAATAGGGATGCAAGAATTGCCTCTCAAGACAGGATTTCAGTTTCCAGAATTCTCTCCACTATTCAAATTACCATTTGATTCCCTTACTTAAGAGCAGTACCTAAGGAATCTGTGGACAGACTAATTCAGACTAAAGTATAAATGACTGATAACCAGTCACTACGTTACCTTTCCTAGGAAAATTTGCATTTCAAATCTTCCCAAGGACAATGCTTCCAATATGAAAATATAATATTGCCATAATAGTGGAATATGAGGCAATGTGGCTTGCCAGTGGGGGAGCTATTTTGCTAGGGAGGCTTCCCAGATTTATTTCTTGTCTCTTCTGAACAACCTGTTTTTGTGAGCACCCAGCTTGACATGCAGTTCAAGCAGACCAGCAGTTGATGACTTCTGCGTAGTACTGCATCACATTTTCAGCAAGACAGTGTGAATCTGGGTCTCAGGTGTCAATGCCTCATGGCCAGGAAAAAACTAGTAATTATAACACTAGTTATAATTTATCATCAGCCTTCATGATTTCTCAAGCACTTTCACATGAATTAACCTAATTAATACTCAAAAGTCCATAATGGAGAGAGGACAGGTTTATTATCTCCCATTTAGTGATGTAGAAACTGAGGTTCAGAGAGATTGAGTTATCTAAGGTCACACAGCTCATTAGTCTACCCACATCCACTCCAGTGCTTTTCCTTTGTGCAGTGTTGCTCCTTCAGCCACTGGCACAGCCTGGACTATGGAGTTTGGATCAGGCAGGGCAAGGTGCAAGATGGCAGGACAGTGTCATCGGTCACCTGGGCTCCACCTAGGACATGGCCACAGTGTTTTGCTGCAGGGTATCACTGGTGGAGGAGGGTTCCTATTTTGGTATTCTGCATCTGTGTGGGTATTGATTTATTTCTCAAAGGGCTGCATCTGCCTTCTCTCTAATTATGTTACTAATCTTCATCCCAGTCCTTTGAGGGTTTTTATCCCTGTGCTACAGAGGTGTAGGTTTCCAGGGTTACCAGAAATCCATAGATTGAAGTCTTTCTTCGGCTTCCTTGTGAAAGTCCTTAATCAGGAGAAATCTTACTTTTTGTCATCTTCATTTTCTGGATGGTGTGTCTCTGGAAACTTTTTTCTTTTACTTCTGTTTGCAGTTAATCTGTTCAGGATAATTCCCGAGAAACTGCTTTGTGCAGAAGATGCAAAATAAACATTATATACATTTTATTCTCAATGACAGTTTAAAAAAACCCAAACAACCCTACATCAGCGCCATTGTTGTGGAAAGCGCTCTGCTCTTGGAACCAGCAGATCTGGGACCAGTCTTGGCTTGTCAGTAACTACCCATATGGTCCTGACCTAATTACGTAATTGCTCCCATCTGAGTCTCAGTTGCCTCATCTGTGAGATGGGGGATACTAACTGCCACATTGGTTTGGGAAGCTTTGATGAGATGATTTTGTCAGACAGGACTTCTCAAACTTTAACGTGCATAGGAATCACCTGTGGGAAATGCAGGCTAAAATGCAAATTCTGAATTGGCAAGTCTATGATGGGGCCTGAAATTCTGATTTCTCCCAAAGTCCCAAATGGTGCAACCAAAATTGAGAACCACTGTCTAAAGAAATCTTGGAATGGCATGTGTCTACAATTGGCAATGAGTGTCTGAACACTGAGGGGAGGGGGAATCGCAGCAGCATTTAGAAAATGTTCCCAATTCATCTTTCTTGATATTTAGGACCTGTCACAAAGTGGGGTTTAAATGCAACATTTGTTATTTTTTTTTCCTTATTACAGAAGTAATGAGTGGTATCTGCGGACACGAGGCTAACTCACATCTCAATACTTTTCTTGGCTGACAGACTGGTTTATGTGCCAGAGGCTAAAGGTTTGGAAATATTCCAGCACCCTACTGCACAGGCAGCTAAATTAAACCTGATACCCAGGAGCTGTGTGATTAGAATGATGCACTATTTTAATCTGTCAGTAGGGGAGTATTGTAGAAGCAGGAGGAACCAAATTTGGGAAGTAGAAACTGTATTGCAAAAATAAGAAGTCCCAATAACTGTTTACTTACCAGATAAATTGTTGTTTGGGATGGCGAGAAATTTGAAGTTGATGGGTTTTTTTTTTTTTTTTTTTTTGAGGCAGGGTCTCATTCTGTTGCCCAGGCTGGAGTGCAGTGGTATCATCATAGCTCACTGCAACAGCAAATGATCCTTGCATCAAGCGATCCACCACGCAAGCCTTCCTCCAGCCTTGGCCTCGCAAAGTGCTAGGGATTACAGGTGTGAGCCACCTGACCCAGTTTGATGGATTCTTGACCAAGAGAAAAACCTTCTCTTTTCCCATCTGGAGACAGTGGTTGTGGGCACAGTGCTGCAGTAAACATGTCCTTATGTATTCCCATGCCCAAACCCTCCATCCCACCCCCAGGTATCGGACAATCTCAGAAGGACTGTCTACTAATCGAGCAGCTAACCCAAAACATTGTCATTTTCAGAATAGGAGTTAAAATTATGCAGAAATTTATGGTTTAAAAAGCACTTTCACTTACATTATTTTATTTGATCCTTATGACCATCCTCAAGCCAAATAATATTATTTCCATTTTCAGTTTCACAGAATTTATGTGACGTGTCTAAGGTCATACTGTAAGCAGAGCTGGAAAGTAAATCAATCTTTTGATCACTTATTTTTTATTTTTTTAATCCATCACTAAGAGTTGTACAATTGACCACTTAGTTATTGTTGTTTCCACAATAATATATGTCTTTGTTCTAGAAAAGTATATTTTAAATTCTGGATTCATATTGTAAGCTTTTAAAAAATACTGATGCCCAGGTCCTATCCTAGGTCAATTAAATCAGAATCTTTGGGGGTGGAGCCAATATCCATCTGCATTTTTTTCTTTTTCCCATTTTATTTTTCAAATTCTGATAGTGATTCTATTGTATATCCAGAGGTGAGAAATCACTACTCTGGATGAAATCTTTGGGACTGACAGAGAAAATGTTTTTTTCCTTCAAAAGGAATATATGTATCTGTTTCTGGAGGGCGAGACATTGTTGTGGTACTTGGTTCTTTGCATCTGTGATTTCTTGTGCTAGCTCAAATGTCTGGCAACTGGGGAAAAGGAACCAAAATTATTGAGCCTCTGCTAGGGATCAGGCACCCCACTGGTCATATAACTACTCTTCACTGCAGGGAGATTGGTATCACTACCTCATTTTACAGAGGAAGACACTAGAACATATCAAATCTAAGTAATTCATTCAAAGTTGTGCCATTTGTAAGTATCAGAGTTGGGATTTGAACTTACACCTACCAATGCCAAAGCCCAGGTGTGTTTCCCTGTGCCGGTGTTTCGAAACTCTGGCTGAGAGTCTCATTGCCTGGGCGGGAGTAAGGCCCAGACGTTGGTATGTTTCAAAAGCCTTCCAGGTGACCCTAACGTGTAGTCGAGGTCGAGAGTCACTGCCCGTACACTGTTTCATCTTCGCAAAGCGCTTGGAATGCATTTGTTGAACTTACAGGGTACCGGATAAGGGTTTCCTTAGACATGGAAACCTATACATGCATACACGAATATCGACCTACTCATCGCTCTCCCCACTCCTCCACCCCACATTAAAACAAAGACTTTCATTCCACAAAAACACTTTCAGAATAAGAAAACTAGTCACTTGAATTTACATCAAGCCTTTCTTATGAACAGAGAAAGGAGAGGAACTTTTGCCTGTGGTCCTGGGTATCTAAGGGGCGGCTGGGCCAAGGAAGGCAGCACAGAGGAGGTAGGGGAGATGCAGAGAATTGAGTTAGGACACAAGGACAAATGCGGACACCTTTACAGTTTTACCCAGAGTCAGTCTGCATTAGGAAGCAGCCAAGTCTTGCCAAGCAAATGTGGTAATTTCGACCAAACAGTCCAGAGAATGGCTTTGCAACTGGGACGTCATTAAGAGGTTTAGAAAATGCCTTATTGACTCCTGGATCCTGGCAGGATCTCTGGTAGAACACATCAGTATTTTGCAGGAACTATAACAGATTTCCTAGCGGATTGGGTCCTGGCTCCACTAATCTTCAGGAGGTTCCACGTGCAACGCTTTCTGAGGTAGCAGACACGTAGAAGTAGATGCGTTTCGGTCTCAGGTAAAGTGATTCTTAGGCACTGTCACTGCTTCCAAAAGCCATATCCAAGGCATCATTGCTATTCGAGATTCCAATTAAGTGCTTTGGAGTTACTCCTGAGAGAGAGAGAGAGAGGGCTTGTATCTTCTTTTCCATTGGTATTCCTGCTGTGTTTAAAAAAACATAATATGGCCGGGCGTGGTGGCTCGCGCCTGTAATCCTAGCACTCTGGGAGGCAGAGGCGGGTAGATCGTTTCAGCTCTGAGCAAGAGCGAGACCCCCGTCTCTACTAAAAATACAAAGAAATTAGCTGGACAACTAAAAATATATAGAAAAAATTAGCCGGGCATGGTGGCGCATGCCTGCAGTTCCAGCTACTCAGGAGGCTGAGGCAGGAGGATCGCTTGAGCCCAGGAGTCTGAGGTTGCTGTGAGCTGGGCTGACGCCATGGCACTCTAGCCTGGGCAACAGAGCGAGACTCTATCTCAAAAAAAAATAAATAAAAATAAAAAAGCATAATATAATTTTTACATCAATGTTTGAAATTTGTCCAAATGAGAAATTCTTAGTCAATTCCATTTAGCTGATTGCTCTCAACCTTAGTTGAACCCAAGACTCCAACTCCCAAAAGCCAGACTAATATCTGAGGGTCACAGCTCAATGCCACCAGGCTTAGAAAGGATCCAGATTAGGTTGGACTCAGATTAATTTTTTTTGTCCGAAGATTGTGCTACCTAAACAGAAGGAGAATCATTGCTTTAATTAAAAATTTGGAGTCTTCTAAGCCAACATTTCAGAAAGGGCTCCCTAACTTCTGTTAATGAGAACTGGATTCAATTCAGGAAGTATTAACTGAAGGAATGCTTAACTGGAAGATTCAAAACGGAATAAAGCACAGTCCTATTCATTTGTTCACTAAACATCAATCAAACTGTTACTATGTGCCAGGTACTGATCCGAGCTCAGGCATCTGGAGGTAAGTAAGCTGTTGCCTCCATCCTAAAGGTTTCTAACGTGGTGGGAAGACCCACAGTGTTTCCTCAGCACTGCCTCCCTCCAACATAGGAGCTGTTTTTCACATCTGGTGTATAGATCGGGAGAAAGAGAAGCAGCCAGCATGGTGTCTCTGTTGTTAGCTCTCCATGGCTCCTTCTCATGCAGACTCAAGCCACACAGGAGCCAGATCTTAACAAATTCATTTTCTCAGCACGTCCCAAACATTTGGAAGGTTAAGCTGCACTTTGGAACTCTTGAAGGTAGTGATACTTGCTGACTTCCTCTGTGGGGTTAATTCGTTTTATAAGTAGGAAGAGGAAGAGGCTCACTCTGATAGGGTGACCCCTTGGTTGGTCTCATAAAGCCATGGAGACCTCTTTCTGGATTCCAAACCTTACAGGGATTGGTTGGGTAATTTCACCTAGACAAGGATAACAAGTCATAGCAAGAGGCAATTCTACCATTGTTCCATTCTTCCGTTATTATAATGTAACTCACTTAACTGGGGCAAGAATGCTGAGTCTTGCTCCACCCAACAAGACATAGATCAGGACTTTATCAGCCCAGGGGGAGGGAAGGTCAGTAGGGAGCATTTGGGGTCTGGACATTGGCCAGATCACTAGGTGGGAGTGAGCCAAAGACCTATGAGAGTGGGATACCAGTGGACAGGGACAGACAGAAGTCAGGCATCCCGGAGGCTAAGGAGTGAATGGGAATTCTGGCCAGAAACAGGTAAGAGTGAGGAGCCCAGGGAACCACAAAGGGCCCAAGGGCTACAAGCTGCCAGGGCCAGGGGCAGACTAGGGGTTTTCCTAGGCAAAGTATCTTTGTTAAGAAGCTGTCTCACCAGGAGTGATGTCAGCATTTAGGTGGGCTCATGGCCACAGATGGGAACTGAAAGTTGAGAAGAGAATGTAGCTGGTTAGGGAAGAAAAATGTGGAGGATACAGGTAGTTAGAAAGCTGTCTCTACTCATCAAAGCAGAGTAAATTCTTCCATACATTTTCTTAACCTTATTGTTGCATTGATCCTGGTATACTGTTTTTTCTTTATGTGTTATCTTACTGCAGACTGCAATGCTTCCAGAGCAGAGACTGCAAGCTTGCCAGCGTGGGTTTGGTGCACAGTTCGTGTTGTTTGCTTACCTGACTCCTGATCCAGGGCTCTTTACCATCCCTGCTGAATTTTCCACACAGATGTTCAAACTGATAGAAAGGACACCCCTAAAAATTATTCAGGTTCTTTTTGCCGCTGTGTGTTTGGCAAAGGGGTTCACAGTGGCTTGCAAATTAGTGGCACAATGTTAAAGACCTTGCTTATATGTTCTGAGAAAATATCTTAATGAGGTAATATTCATTGAGAGCTGGTGCAGGCTTGGCCTAGTGCTCATGGCTCTAACCTCAGTAAAAGTGCTTGAATATTTGTTACCATCAACCCAGCTGGTGAAGCGAAACCTTCCCCTGAAGACGCGTCTCCCTGATTATGAGCTGCTCTGAGAGCGCCGGATATTCCACTCCCACCTCTCTTAGTTAGATTTTTTTTCCCGGGCTGACAGTCTTCTAATGAGGTCTGGCATTTATTTTTTCTAATTCCTCAAACGCTGTGATTGCAGTTAAAACAACGTTATTGGCTGCTCTGTTTAACAGCTGTGAAGCACGAGAGAAGGAAGAGTGAGTGGAAAAGGGGGTCGCCCGGGGGTGCCACGAGGGAGAGAAAAAGAGAAATAAAAAGAAAGGTGAAGGAAAATATGAAAAATACTCTGAATCTTCTTGACAGTTTGAGTTTTGCCTTATTCGGAAAGCTGTTTAAATCCTTCAAAAGTTTCTTTCAAGCCAGTTCCCTGTGAGAACTTGAAACATCTTTTCTGCCTGCCTGAGACACAGGCTGTAGGAAACTTAAAAGATTCCAAGACACCTACCTAGATAATTTTCTTACTTAGGCTCCGTGTGTGTGTGTGCACGTGTGTGTGTGTGTGTGTGCACACATGCGTGTATCCCTTAGGAAGGATGCGGCGACCGCTTTCAAGTTTGAAAACCAGAGATGAGCTATGTATTTGTTCCCAGTGCAGGCTCTGCTTGCAGTTTGTTTTTTCGCTGTAGGATGGCTTATTGGGATGAGAGCAGAACAATAATTCAGTTATTTATGTCCAGGCCATTGATTAGCCAGGAGGCAAGGGGAAAGAGATGATTAACTGTCTCATTTCTAGGATTGCTTTGTAAATTTTGAAGAAAAAAAAGATCCTGTTATGGACTGGATGGTTTTGTCCTTTCTCGTCCCCCCAAATTTCTATGTTGCAATCTGTCCCGACCCGCGGGACATTCAGCGTGGGGCTGAAGGAGGACTACCTGTTGCCGGCGAGAGAAAAGAGAGAGAGAGGGGGAGAGACGGGACAAGAGACACACAAAATGGAGGCAAGACAAAGTTCTGATCAAGCCTCAAAGTTTATTGTCTGGTGCTTGCTTATATGCTCTGGGAGGGGGGAGGGTAAGCTTAGGACCTGTGGCATTCGCTGATTGGTGGCAGACGGGTGGGACGAGGTGACGTGAGGGAACAGGGGAGGGCTAGCGGTGGTCTTGGCGCGCGCGGGAAGCCTTAGCGCGGGACTTTCGGCAAGGAGGAAGAAGGAGGAAGTGAAGACTGGCATAAATGGCTGCCATAAGCTGCCTTTTCACGGCCATGTTGGCTCCCAACAGTCCAGTACGGGAGACTGTGAAAGACCTGAAAGAGCTAAAAATTCCAATTTCCTTTGAAAACTTCTTAGAATTCTATTATGATGAAATCAACTTCAACATTGGTTTAATAGTTTGTCATTACACGGCAAACAAATCAGTTCATACCGCGCGCTGTGCAAACAGATTGAGAAGATGCCCCAGGCAAACAATGGGACTTTGAGTTAGAGTAGGATTTCTGTAAGCACAGATAAATGAGACAATAAGTTAGCTCTGGGGCATTTTATTTTACTATTATTTTATTTACCTCTTTATTATGGAAAATTTTAAACATATGTCAAAGTAGAGAGAATGGTGTGATGAACCCCGCATGCCCATCATTCAACTTCAGCAGTTACCAGCACACGGCCGATGTTATTTAAGTCTGACTCTCTCCCTCTTTCTCCATCTCTGCATCATTTTAAAGCAAATCCAAGACATTGTATTTCATCAATAATTATTTCAATATTTATCTTTTAAAAATAAGGACTCTTTTCCTTTAAAAACATAACCATAATACCATTATAATTATTCATTTTAAACAAAAATGTAACTATTGAATTCATAGTATACATCTTAATTATTATTCAGTTTTACTATAGGCAGTAAGATATACATGTTAAAGCAGAACTCAAAATAGCCCAACACTTAAGAACAGAGCAAACACACTTGTTCCCCGTACATTGCTCTTATCGCAGAGGGCAGACCAGTCGCGGTATCAGCAGCACTGACATTCTCAGCATCCCTCCTCCCATCATTCCAGCTGGTTTCTGATTGGTCTGCCAACTCCAGGTGTCGATTGCATCCTCAGCATTGTCCTCTGCATTCTGAGCCTTCTTTGCCTCACTATCTCTAACTGACAGAAAGAAACTGCTTTTGACTTTTGCCAGGAACAGGCCACTCTTGGCAAGCTGATCTGAGTTCTAAGCAAAGCTCACAAAGAGCTTAGAGTTCTTGGATCTCATAAAACATTAGACCTGGGAGAAACTTCATAGTTCAATCACTGGAAAAAAAGCAAGAAGCAGCATTGTTAAGTAGCTTGCCCAGCCTCATAATTACCCAAAACTCAAAATATAGGCATATTATAGTATAATGTGTCTAATTGGACCTTTCTGTGTGGTAAAATTTCAATCAAGGAGTTTCATCTCTTATTTTACATTTGGTCATTCTCTCTACCTTCCTGCCAAAGGCCAAAACTTTTCTTTTTCTTCTCGGATATTTTGAAATATACTTATTTAGAGAAAAAAGTTATTAACGAAGATGAAAGGCTTTTCAGTGTTACCTCATTGAAATCCTTCTTGAACTCATGTAAAATTTCCATTTCAATTTTTAATTATAAAATATTTCAAATAGACAAACATGAAAATAAGATAATGTACACCCATCAGTATATTAATATACACATTGAACAAAATAAATGTAATGTAATCATAGAACATCTTTCTTTCTTAAATTTTTTTAAAAGAAAGCCCACTCTTGCTCCCATCCTTTTTCAATCTTTTCTTCCTTAAAGGTAATCTTTATCTTAAAAATAGGTGAATTTCGGCCGGGCGCGGTGGCTCACGCCTGTAATCCTAGCACTCTGGGAGGCCCAGGCGGGCGGATCGTTTGAGCTCAGGAGTTCGAGACCAGCCTGAGCAAGAGCGAGATCCCGTCTCTACCAAAAATAGAAAGAAATTAATTGG
>CAUYSK010009992.1:0-24409 GCA_963575035.1 Avahi laniger
AATAAAAATCAAGTTGTAGATACCTTATGGATCAAAAAAATATAAAAGCGAACAAGTGTATATTTACTCAGCAGAATTTGGTTCATGTAGTTATATAGTTGATTCTCATTATTTGTTACATTCTACATAGTAGATGTGAACATAGAATTAGTGAATCTTTGGCTCCTAGAGAAAATACAAGGTTAAGTTTGTGAGCCTCTGGTCACAATGTGTTTATCAACTGATCAGTGATAATAATAACCTTGTTTCATATGTGTTTCTGTTTGAAGACATCTTATTTAATATTTATTTTTGATCTTTAACACTGAACCAAGCACTACGACTCATTCCTGAGCAAAGCTTATCCAACACTCGCACTTTGTCTGTAAGGAATGTAACAGTCTTCCCATGCTTAGAAACACTAGACAGCCCTTCAGCATTACACTTAAGGGTTATTTTAAAGAGTGAAATTACCAACAAAAGTACAAAAATGTGAAAAACGTGACACTAAATAGATTGAAAAAAGGACACTTGTTTACAGTATGAGAGCCGGAAAAAGAAAGCAGATTTTTGCCTCGTACGACCTCAGCTGGGGACATAAGTAGAGTTGCTCTGCACATGTCCCCGAACAACTGCCAAAGTCCTGTGAGTATTGATTTGGAGATTATAAATAAACTTTGGCAAGTAGACAAATTCAAAAATATGAAATCTGTGAATGAGGATTGACTGTATATTTATAATTGCTAATTTTAAATGGACTCTATTTAAGAAAGATTTCTTTGATTTCAATACGCGAACTATTAAAGAACATCCATAGAACACTTGCTAGGCCAAAACTACTGTGATGAGTCTGCTAGCTTCCAAAATCTAATGTAGGAAATATTTTGTTTGCATAGTATTCACTCATAGGGAAAATATTTCTGATGTAAATAATATATTGAAAAAAAATTAGGGATGAATTTTCACTTTGAAACATTGAATCCAGTCACTTCTCATTTGAAAACTTTATATATTCAGCATTCATATTCAATTATATACAATAAGATTTTGCCCTAGATAAAATTCTTTTGAAATTTTTGTTATATGTAGCATTTAAAATAGATAGGAGAATTGTCATTGAGCAATCTCTTTATATTTAAGTTGAAAAAAACAGAGAGAACAACGAATTAAAGTTCTGAGTCAAGGTTTAAATGTATGTCACTGAGTGATAAATTGATTAGTTAAATTGATTCTCAGAAGAAGAGTAAATGGAAAGCGAACAATAAGTCTCATGAATTATGTCCCAATCTCTTTTGTCTTGCAAGGGCTTCTTACTAATGTTAATCTATGAAGCAATGGCTTAACTGAAATATGCATCTCACTTTACCAGCCAAGAAGTCAAAACAGGAGCACTAATGATACATGTTATATATCCATTAGTAGCAATTAAATAGTGTTCCTAACTAGGGTACTTGTCTCTAAAATGTTATAAAATACTAATCATTTTGTTTAGTTGTCAAAAATATTTGCATTTATTGAAGTAATTGTTTAACTTTGTAAAATTTAACTTAAATATTGGAAACCACATAATTCGTTTACACAAATGATAAGGATATAACAATTTCTTATGAACAATTAACTATGTTCCTTTATGTGTTCATTTATAACCTTATTCATTTGTCTAATAATGATGTAAGTCCTCCTGTGAAAGTAATTTATAACTGCTGAAAAGTAAAGAATTGAGAAAATATGAATAATGTTTATTTATGTTCTAAGATTATTTCTTTCATTGAACTTTGTGTTTAGCTTTAAATTTTAGGTCCAAAAATGCAAACACAAAAGTTCATCACTTTTATTACTGTAAAGAAGTAAACATCCTGGTTTTTTAATGGATATAAATATCTTTCTGGAAGTAAATCCATAAAAACATTTCTCAATTGAGTTTTTATATAGAAATCAGCAAGTATTCTCAATAAAGCATTTATTGACTTATTTGATAAACTACAAAAATAAATTCAATGTATGTATTTGGTATTATAAACCTTGAAAAAAGAAAGGAAAATAGAACAGGAAGTGCAAATATCAAGTTTGCCTTGATTTTTGTGTTTTGGGAAGAAGAGTGACTTCATTTATCACTCTTCCAAAACACATCTGTTCCTCCCACTGTCTTGTGTTTTCAGACCCTAAATTTTCTCTTTTATTCTCATCAGAAAAACCAATTCACAGACTCTCTTACTTTTTTCCTACTTAATGGCATTCCTACTGTTTTCATCTTCTGAAGCTGCATTCAAATTTTGGAAGTTTTATGGCTTTTTCAGGGCTCTTTTAAAGAAAAAAAGTATAAAATTATAAATCCCAAATACAAAATTGCTAGGGTTCCTTGCAAGACATTGGAAGTAGCCTGTACCAGGGAAGGGTCCTGAAGCTTAAGCTTCATTAGCTTTAAATTAGTCTCTGCATATCTCTTTTCCTCTCAAATTTGAATTGGAAGTCATCACTCAACCACATTTTTATGGCATCTGACTCTCCATTTCCTCAGGCTCCATCTCCAGATAATTACTACAAGGTGTTGAAAATCATATGACCTTGAATACTGCCACTACTATAGATTTATAAGCAACAATCTGATCTACATTGTCAATCCTGGCTGTGAGTTTTAAAATATTCCCTTAGTTAACTCTTTCCTACTCTTCGTGGAGGTCATTTCAAACCTCTCATCTTCCCCTTTTTATATCAGTCTTGGCAGAAAATCTTGCCTCTTACTACATAGGGGGAAAAAGGCTTTATTTAAGAAATCTCTCAGTTTCTTTTCACCAAAACTACTTACATAGTTGCATATACACCAATCCATTTTCCCTTATTATTACAATAGTTGAACTAACTTCATCAGTGCTTTGTCTCACTCTCTCTTCTGTCTTTTTAGAGACCCCGCTCTTAATTATCTCTCTTCTTCCCTGTATCTTCAGCTTCTTTTTCTTTTCTGGCTCCTTCCCATTTTCTCCAGATATGGACCTGTGTGTATTCTGCCTTTTGAGGACAATTTTTATTGACTTCTTACAAGGTTTATATATCTGTACTATCTTCACTTTTTCTATCTCTTTTTATGAGCTTACCACCTGGTTTTACCTTTGAAGTATTTTTGTCATTAAATGTAATAAATACTTCTATTTGTATGTTATTTACATTTCTTGAACTCTAATATTTTGATTTAATGTCTCTTTGTCTTTTTTCTTGCTTCTGTCCTCTTACCCCTTTGTCTGCTCCCTTGAGCCGAGTTCAGAATCATTAAAGAGAGAAGAATATGCATTTGTGTGTATTTATATTTATAATATATATCTTATTAAGATGTTTATGTGAAAAGACCTAACTATTATGGTAAAAGATTCTTCTTAACATATATTCCCTGTAGGAAAATAAAGCTAACACTGTTTTAGTTAGTTCTAAGAGTCTATAAAGTTATTATTTTAAAAAAAGAGAAGAAATAATGTACACTGAAATAAGCAAACATGTAGCTATTCATGCCAAATTTGATAGAAGTCCAAGAGGTAGCTTAAAGGGAGGTGATGTCAGCAAGATGGCATTGCAAGAGATCCCCCACCATGAACAATTAGACAACTATTCACACAAAAATCTCAGGCACATGAGTTTCTCTCAAAAGGAAAAGGAGAACAAGGTGAACAACCAGCTTCATCAGCCTTTCAGGGCACTACCTGAAGGACCTGCTTCAGACTTACCCCACCCGTATCTCTGGGGAGACCATGATAGCTGAAATGCCTGGAGATGGCTGGGAACAAAGAAGAAGGACAGGTGCTAACAATATCAGCCTCACAGGAGGTACCACTGCAGTCACCAGTGGCCTGCTCTACAGAAAGCCCTAGCAACTTTCACTGTAGAGAATTCCAACAGCCCTTGAGCTGGCTGTGCATCCCCTGCATCCATTGCAATCTACAGATTAACTGCAAAACCTATCAAAATTTCAATGGTAATTTTACAGAAACCAACAAACAAAAATTCATAAATTCCTTAAATTCATATAGAAGCACAAAAGACTCCACACAGCCAAACCAATCTGGAACACGAATAAGAAAGCTGGAGGTGTTACACAACCTGATAGCACAATCCACTACAAAGCAATGGTAACCAAAACAGCATCATACTGGCATAAAAACAAGAACATTATACAGAATAGGGAAACCAGAAATAAATCCATGCATTTATGACCAATTGATTTTTGAAAAAGATGTCAAGATCATATAATGTACAAAAGAGTCTCTTCAATAAATAATGTCATAAAAACTGGATACAAACACACACACACACACACACACACACACACAAAACCCAAAATGAAACATTTAACATGCAAAAATCAACTCAAAATGGATTAAAGACTTAAATGTAAGACTTGAAACCATAAAAATCCTAGAGGACTACATAGGAGAGAATTTTTTTGACATTGGCCATGGAAATTATTTTTTTTTAAAAGTTGACACCAAAAGCACAGGCAACAAAAGCAAAAAGAATCAACAAAACAAAAGCCAACCTACGGAAAGGGAGAAAATATTTTCGAAACATGTATCTGATAAGGAGCTAAAATCCAAAATATATAAGGAATCCATACAACCTAATAGCAAAAACAAGCAAACAAACTAGCTAATAGACATTTTTTACAAAGAAGACATACAAATGGCCAACAGAAGTATTAAAAGATGCTAAACATCACTTTTAAGTATAATTTTAAATTATAATTCCATTTCAAAATTATATATTTCATCTGTGAGACTTTTCTAGACAGCTCAATCATGGATTAAGTTTTATCCAGGTCATGAAGTATAGTGGTGAAAAGTAGGAGTTTGTAGATAGAGATTCCTGGATTTAATTTCCAACTCGATTACTCAGCTTTAGCTTTGCAATTTTGTGCTAGTTACTAAAACATTTCACTTGTAAAAAAATATAAGTATTTCCTACTTTATATATTTTGTTGAGGAATAAATGAGATAATTAAGTAAAATTCTTAGTTCACTCACTGATACAGACTTAATGTTAAAAGGGGGGTTAAATTTAGTTTGTTATCAATAAGATAATTGATACTGATGCTATTATACTAAAGTTGCACTTAATTGCAATTTAACAATCATAAAAATATTTAATACTAAGATTAAATATATTCTTGTGTTATGCATTTATTCCTGCTCCTGAGATATCTATTACCATTACTTATTTCTCAGTTTATAATTCAAAATTTTAAACTCAACAATCACTTACTGCATGGCTATTTTGTACTAGGAATTGTGCTCATCTGTGAGAATATAATGATACACGATGCCCCTGCCATCAAAGATCTTACAGAATCAGTAATCTACAATAAAAACACAATCTGAGAGTTTATTAATTTATGCAATGAGGAAAAGAAACATTCAATAAAATGAATAAGAGATTTAGTAAGAAAGTGCAATCCACTTACATGATTTATATTTAAAGTTTGTTTTTTTTAAAATCATGACTTAAATATTAACAGCAAATTCCATATTTCAACTTTCATGGAACTGAGCAAATTTGTCTATGTTGATGTTTAAACCAAATGCCTGAAGCTGATCAAGGTCTAAAGATGATTGCATATCCTTCAAATATAACTTATGCTCAGGGTAAACCTGTATCTATGGAATGTTAAAGTAACAATGAGTGATCACATGGGTCTCTCAATGTTTGGGGAATGCATCATTTCGCAGGCTCATTGAAAGAGAACATAAATCATTCAGGCTCCAATGTTAATTTGCGGCAAACTCTTAACTGTCAGAAAGTTATTTCTGTAGTTTACATATATGACAGAATTCCACACTCAAAAAGACTGACATTTCTATTTACATGCTCCGCAATCTTCTTGTAAGGAAATTAAATTATAATAGATATTTAATTTTAAAATAAAACATACAAAAGTTGAGTTTCATGATTTTGTCAAAAGTTGTAAGAGATAAGAAAAATATGTAGGACTCCTTTGATGGCCTTATTTTTATATGAGAGGAAAATTAGAGACAGAAGGTGATTGGCTGTCTTAGAGCATCTTTATGAACAAGATATTATCTTCACTAGTTTCTACTCCTGAAGCCCTGAGAAGAAGAAGAATCACTCAAAAAGGTTGAATGTGTTGATAAGAAAGGAAAGACTTTTTGATTACTGACCTGTATATCAACTTAATTAAAGACTTGTTGACTTGTTTGCTCCAGTTCTATCAGAAAGCCAAAAATCCTTAGCAAGGGTAGTGTAGCAAAATCACTGTGCAAGGACTACGTCAAAGAAAAGACCTTTTTTCTGTGCCTACAGCACCCAGATGTGGGGACCATAATAACAGATCACACTGAAGGATTTATGCCACCCAAAGATTTTCATAGTTTTGGAAAAGAAGCCTACACATCCCAAGGAAATAGGCTTGGATTCAAAGCTGGGAGTCACAAGATAAATGATTACCATCAGAGTCCAAAATGGCTAGGTAAGTATTACAGTTCTTTGTCATTACTTATTGATGTGCATGTCCAGTGGTACAGAACTGAAAACCCCTATATAAAACCATCTTCATATAGCCATCTAAATCTTTGACAAGGCAGACAAAAACATACACTGGGGAAAAGAATCCTTATTCAATAAATGATGCTGGGAAAACTGGATAGCCACATGTAGAAGACTAAAACAGGATCCACACCTTTCACCTCTCACAAAAATCAACTCACAGTGGATAACTGACTTAAACCTAAGGCACGCAACTATAAGAATTCTAGAAGAAAATGTTGGAAGAACTCTTATATACATTGGCCTAGGGAAAGAATTTATGTGGAAGACCCCAAAGGCAACCACAGTAACAACAAAAAGAAATAAATGGGACCTGATCAAATTAAAAAGCTTCTGCACAGCCCAGGAAACTATCATGAGAGCAAACAGACAACCTACACAATGGGAGAAAATATTCATGTGCTTCACATCTGATAAAGGACTGACAACTAGAATCTATATAGAACTCAGGAAAATCAGTGAGAAAAAAATCAACCCCATTAAAAAGTGGACAAAGGACATGAGCAGAAAATTTTCCAAAGAAGACAGACTAATGGCCAACAAACATATGAAAAAATGCTCAACATCTCTAATCATCTGGGAAATGCAAATTAAAACCACAATGAGATATAACTTAACTCCAGTGAGAATGGTTTTTTATCAAAAAGTCCCAAAACAATAAAAGTTGGCATGGATGTAGAGAGATAGGAACATTCCTACATTGCTGTGGGACTGCAAACTAGTGCAACCTCTGTGGAAAGCAATATGGAGATATCGCTAAGAGCTGCAAGTTGAACTACTGTTTGATCTATCAATCCCATTGCTGGGCATCTACCCAAAGAAGAAAAAGACATTCTATAAAAAAGACATCTGCACTCAAATGTTTATAGCAGCACAATTCACAATTGCAATGATATGGAAACTGAAGTGCCCATCAATATGTGAGTGGATTAATAAAACATGGTATATGTATACCATGGAGTACTACTCAGCCACAAAAATCAGTGGTGATCTAGCACCTCTTGTATTATCATGGATAGAGCTGGAGCCCATTCTACTAAGTGAAGTATCACGAGAATGGAAAAACAAGCACTGCACATACTCACCGTTAAATTGGCACTAACTGATCAACACTTACGTACACAAATGGAAAGTAACATTTATCAGGTATTGGGCAGGTGGGAGGAGCGAGGAGGAGATGGGTATATTCACACCTAATGGGTGTGGTCCATCTGGGGGATGGACATGCTTGAAGCCCTGACTCAGGTGGGGCAAAGGCAATATATGTAACCTAACATTTGAATCCCTGTAATATGCTGAAATGAAAACAAACAAATAAATAAATAATGATTTAAAAAAGACAATTAATTCTGTGAAATATTTCACATTTTGGAGCTCCAAACCAATTATAAAGTAAAAGACCTGATTGTATAAGTGACAGAAGTGACCACCATACTGCTTTAGATGGAGATTTCTCAAAAGAAAATTATATAAAATGTAGGGGTTATCAATATTCTACTGATTCATAATTTAGATTGTAGCTTATTGGTTTTAGTTAACAGTGACTTAGGATGGCAGTTTAAGCTCATATGTTTGTTGCCAAAAAGAAAAAAAAAACGTGACAGGAACAATTAATATTCTTAAGTTCAAATAGTAGTTTCGGAATCAATTTTGCTATTGGAGGGAAAATAGGTGTAAAAACAAAAAGAACAAGAACAGTGGGAGAGGGGGTTTTCTTCAAAAAAGAGGAATTTCTGGAGATAAAGAGCAAAAAATTAAAGTAAAATGAATAGCCTGGATCTCTGATACCAAAACTCCCAATTGAAAAAATGGGGATTTGAATGTAAACAACTGTTTAGTCCTATGTACACCAAATAACCTCAGAAAAATAATTCTTAGGAATCTAGATTTAAGAACCAAGAAAATTAACCTTATAGGGGAAGATTTTTTTCTAAATACATAAATAATTTTTATTGCTAAATAGAGCATATACTCTAAGACTGAGGGGCCTGAACTTGGATTCTGTCACTTGCTCAGGGCCTCCCCAAGAATAGAGGGAGGTACTAACAGTAGTCTAGACTCAAATGCCTGCTGAGATCAGAGGAACAAAAGGAGGTGCAAAGGGGCAAGTGCATGACAACACGGAGCGGTGGGAAACCTGGATCCCAATAAGGCACCGCATCAGCCCACAGCGCTCTTGTTCGCTCGCTCTCCCCCCACCCCGTCCCACCTAGTTGAATGCATTGCCCTGGTGACCTCCTCATCAGCCCTCATAGAGTGGAATTGTGAATAATAAACTGCTTTCTGTTATTTCATGTGTTTTTTATTGTATTGCCTCCTCTGTGTCTCACTTGGGAGACTTGTCTCCCAGTCAGGGGTCTCCTAGAGAGTGGCTATCTTGGCAGGAATAAACTGGACACAAGTCCCACAACAGCCAGTATAAGTGAGTTTCCTGCGAGAGGGAGGAGGGACGCCTGGTGAGGGTTCAGATGCTTAGGCATTAGGCAATTTATCAGAATAAAGAAGTATCTCCTAAAAGATACATTGTAAACATCTATGACCAAATTCCTTGGAGCTCCATCAGGACAGGGCTAGAGTTTATAGCAGCTCTCCAGAGAGAGAGAGACCTCGAGATCAAATTAAAAAGAAATAAGACAAGACATATAAAACAAAATCAAAATCAGTTTTCTAAGTTCGATCATTTTGACCCATATACACCAGTATCTATAAGTACATGTTTCTAAAAAATTATGGTTATTTCAGCATTTAATGTATTTTTCATGTTATATAATCATTGTTCATATTATTAGATATATAATAATTTAATAAGTATATCTTGACCTTGCCTATCTCTTCTAGACTGTAGAATATGTACAAGGACTGCTTCTTTTTTATCATTGCACCTCAAAGCCACACACAATTCTAGATCAACATATATAGAATATTTAAAATATTATTGTTTAAGTGGGGATATTCTAAGATAGATGTATATTTTGCAGTTTTGCTTTGGGTTGTCTTGTCCTTATATCCTTAATTGGGATGCGTTTTCTCTCTCCCTCCCTCCCCTCCCCTACACTGTCTTCCTCTCTCTTCACCACTGGCTCTTAACTGGATAAGCATTTCTGGTTTCTTGTGTCAGCTCTGCAGACCCAAATTTGCCCTCCAACAGAGAATTCCAATAGCTAGACTTGGGAGAAAGTATGTGGTCTCTCATCTGATCTTTAACGTAGCCTTATTAGTAGTAATGCTGATGTTTTGATCTCTATACGTCTTTACAAATGTCTACTTCTTCATTGGCTAATATCAAATTATGGGGTAGAGGAAAGGTGTAACTAATCGTTAACCCTTAATCCCAATCCCAAGTGTGGTGACGTTGAATTGGAAGGCATGCTGTTGAGGATGGCAGTTTCAAATAAAGTTTTCTAGTACATTTGCTTCCATCACCAAGACTTGTTGCCTGACTCCTCTGCAAATTGCTCTTCCTTCTGTCTTTTCCATCTTTCACTAATCATCTTGACTGGAATAATTCCAGAGTGGGGAGGAATATGAGTCATCTGAGCAATATGTAGCCCAGAACTTGTTTAATAAGCAATAAGATGAATTCCTTAAAATCAAGAAATTGACTTCTTCTGAAATATTTGACATTTTTTGAAGTTGATTGCAATACTTACAATTTTATAGATAAAAAAAAAATAGCCCATTTAAGAATTTCTCATGTACAGATGCTTCTTGACTTATGATGGGGTTATGTCTGGATAAACTCATCATAAGTTGAAAATATCTTATGTCAAAGATACATTTGATACACCTATCCTACTATATCCTGGCTTAGCATAGCCTACCTTAAACTTGCTCAGTTGGGTAAAATCATCTGGCAACACAGTGCACCGCAGGGTATTGGTGGTTTATACCCGAGACTGTGTGGCTCACTGGGAGCGTGGCTTGATGCCACCGCCAGCATCTCCAGAGAGTGTCTTACCACATATTGCTAGACTGGGAAAAGGTCAAATTCAAAATTCGAAGTATGATTTCTGCTGAATGTGTATTGCTTTTGTGCCACTGGTAAGTTAAAAATCATAAGTCAGCCATCATAAGTCAGGGACTATCTATGTGCTCTACACTGTATGTGTGTGGGTATGTTTCCTCAAGCTCTGCAAGGTCTCTTTCTCAACTGCCTCATCTGTAAATGGTAATCCATTAAACTATGTTCTCCTATTGTATTAACTAGTTAAATGAATAAATCATCCAGAGAGAGGGTGCATTCACTTATTCTGGATTACTTAATTTCCTCTAAGACATCATTTCAAATATGGGATTGTAAGAACCAGAGAGCAGTATATAATTTCTTGAAATTTGGTATAACAACTGCCCTGGCTCCCCTAAGCAATTGCCTTCTTGACCATTCCTCCAGGGAATGGAGCAAGCTTTGGTGTTTGAAGTCATGGGATAGGAACTCCCTTTTCTCATTATAGACGTGCCTAAGATTTGAGTTGTTAGACCAACAAATAAATATCTCATTGCTTTCTATAGTAGGATTTTAGGGGCCGTATTTCTAAACTGCTGACTCTATGTATCTTCTTTCCTTAAGAAAAAAGTTGCAAACTAGTGGTCCCTGTGGTGAATTCGACTCACTGAAAAAGTAATTAATTTTTAAAATTAAACTCTTTCTTTTGAGATAATTATAGATTCAGATGCAGTTGTAAGAAATAAGACAGAGAGAGCCTACATACCCTTCACCCAGTTTCCTCCAACAGTCGCATCTTACAAAACAGTAGCAAAGTATAACGAGGATGTTAACACTGCTACACTCCACCAGTCTTATCCACATACATGTTTTATTGTATTATTTTAATCCACAGAGTGTTTTAAATCTGAATAATAGCTAATAGTCACAAATCAGAAAATTTTACATAATATGTGCTTCTGATTTGGCTTAAAAAATCATCTCTCTCAAAACTGGGACTGCATTTTACACATAACATTGGGCAAGAACTGAATAGCATTCCTATTATAAAACATGCATTCTCCCTTTTGTACGAGTTCCCAACTACTCCTCGTTTCTTCTTAACAGCTAGCCCAATTCATGTATTTACGCTCCTATGGCGGTTCCTCCTATGGCCTGTTTGGGAAGTCCCTAATTCCCATTTTATCATGTGTATACTCCAGTGCCCCAAGCCTTTGTCAGTTTTCCACCAGAGGGCACTCCATCCTCGCCTGTGTTCAATGAGAGTCTGGAATATTCAAGGCACCCTTGGACCTCTAAAAGGTGAGTAATTGGAGTCCCGAGAGAAGCTGGCCAAAGAGTTTTCAAACAGAAAAATGTCACCGAGTAAAAGCAAATGAAATTATATAATGCAAAATGAATAGCTTTTTATTTCCAGGCTTGACTTCTCCCCTGAAGTCCAAACATATATTCAACAACCTACTTGACATTTCCACTTGGAAATTTAACACATCCAGACTTAACACAGTGAAATAGAAGATTTGTTACCTTTCTCCTAAGCCTGCTTCTTTTACAGTCTCCATTTCAGTCACAAGTTCCATCATGTACCCAATCGTTCAAGTCAAAGACTTGGAAATCTTCATGTCTTCCTTGATTCACCTCTTTACCTCAAATCACCCTTGATCTCCCCCCATATAAAATATATCTATAAATCTCATTGATGGTGTCTCCAGTGTATATCTTTCATCCATTTACCATCAAGGCTAAGCTACCATGATCTCTCACCTGAACTACTGCACCAGTTTATACTACTGCACGTTATACCTAACTAGTATATTTGCTTCCATTTTTTGCCACCTAGAACCCATTCTATATAATATTAGTTTCTCTGAAAGCATAAATCACAACCTACAAGACTCAATGCAATTTAGCACTGACCTATGTCTGCAGTACCATTTTCCTTTATTCAGAAAATTGTACACCCCATTCCAATCTTTCTGTTTTACAAAAGCTCCCTTTTAACTTGCCGTTCCCTTTTCCTGGATTTGCTTTCTATACACTCCTTAGTTATTCACAAAGTTCACCCTGATCCTTTAGTTCTTAGGTTCAATATTGCCTCATCAGAGAGGCTTTCATTTATTATTTCCCCCAATCAGTGCAACTTCTGACTTCATGCACTTTCTACTGCTTTTTGCACATATCATTATAAGATAGTATGATATTTCTGTGCTTCCATATAAAATTACTAGCCATACCTTACAGCTATAATATAAATTCCATGAGATCATAGACTTGATATGTCTGTTCATTTCTATATTGTCCAAAGCTAGAACATTGTCAAGGACTTATGCCATGTTCATTAAAAATTTGTTGAATGTATAGCTTAAAGGATAAATTATAAGTGATATTTGAATTTGGAAAAAATATAAAAGCCTAATAAAAATTCTTTTAAGGCGTAATTACTTTTAAAAATTTAAAACATATTAGTATTATGAATAAATAATTTCTATTAAATATTTCCATCCATAAAAGAGTAACAAGAACACAGATTTCCCCCCCCAACCTTAAACAAGTAAACAGTCAGAAAAACATATGAAAATAATAATTTTTCAGACATTGGAGAACAATCACCGTAGGACAATAATACCTGGGAGAAGAAAATACAATAAAATGAGCTCTAAGATTGCTCTGTTCACTGCTTGGAGAGTTTCTGGGCCACAGCACAGGTAAGAGGATCTCAAACAGAGCCTGGATCTCTGCCGAAGTTGAGGAGACAGAGTTGAGCATTCTGAGAAGTCAAAACTGCTAGAATTTGCAGGGCAGATTACTGGAGAGAAGAGAGGTGCACAGAGATCAAAGAGTCTGCAGATGGCTTCTGTAGTCTTCATCTGAGTACTGATCAGCACCTTCATGTGAGAAAATTACCCTCAGCTAGGGGAAAAAATATCACCAAAAAGGAGCAATCAGAACAATGTCTATAGCTCACTTAGAGCTAGGGACAGTTTGTGTTTCCACTAGTTAAAGTGAAAAAAAAAAAATCTTGTAATATACAGGGCATCAAAAAGAATACTCAAAAAAACATTTCCTCTTAATAAGGAAAAATTAGCCCTAGACTAATGGCTGCTCTGGTTCTACTTAAAGCAAAAAACCAACCTTAAAATGATCAAACCATTTTCAAATTGTGTCCCACAATAAGGTATAAATATATTTCATTTATACAAAATATACAGGACTTAACAAAGTAAACTTCACAATGTCTGGCATCCAGTGAAAATCAGCAGGTATTCAAAGAAGCAGAAAAGTAAGACTCAATAAGGAGGAAAATATCAATCAATGAAATGGCAAAAATAATAGAATTAGCAATAAAACCACTTTTGATGTATACTATATACTCAAAAAGATACCAAAAATCACAAATGTGTTAAAGGGTGGCTTGGAAGATTATTGAGCTTCTAGAGAAGAAAAATACAATGTCTGAGGTGGAAAAGGCATTGAATGGGATTGCCAAATTATATATGGAAGAGGAATGGTTTCGTGAACTTGAAGACATACCACATAAACCATCCAGGATGAACTCAAAAGAGAAAAGGAGGTGAAAAAATAATGAACAGTGTCAGTGAGTTGTAGAATCTCAAATAGCCTAAAATACATCCCAATTATGGAATCCCTATAGTAGAGGAGGAGGGCAGAGAAATATTTGAAAAAGTAATGACTTAAGTTTTCTCAAACTGATAAGAACTATAAACCACAGGTTCCAGAGGCTCACGAACACCAACCATAAGAAATATGAAAAAAACTGGAAGTAGGCACACCATAATAAAATTGCTTAAAACCAGTGATGAGGAAAAAAATTTTCTTAAAAACAGCTAGAGGAAAAAGATACATGTACAGGAGATGAAGGTGAGAATGCAAGTCGGGATCACTGTGGCCTTTAAAGCACAGAAAGAGAAATATAACTTATCAATTTAGAATTCTATACCCTAAAAAAAATCTTTCAAGAAGAATGGAAAAAATAAAGACATTTTTTGGAAGGCGAAAAGAATTCATCACCAACACTGCAAAAAAAGTTAAACGAAGTCCTTCAGAAAGATGAAAATCTTGATCTATGCAGGGAATGAAGATGGATAGAAATAGTAAGTATGCATGTGAAAATCAATTATAATTTTCCTATTTTTAAATTTCTTTAAAAGATAATTGACTTTGAAAATAAAAAACAATTTGAAGTTTATAGTAATGTAGAAGCAAAATGGATGCTAACAATAGCACAAAGATTGGGAGAGAAAAATCAAAAGCATATTGTAATATAAATACAATTTTATATGTGAAGTGGGGCAATATCACTTGAAGCTAGATAGTAATATATTAAATATGTATGTTATAAAGTCTAAAGAAAACACAAAACAAAGAGTTAAAGCTAATTAGCCAGTCAAGGAGGTAGAACAAAAGCATAAAAATACTCAATTAATTTAAAAGAAGGCAGAAAAATAGGAAAAAGAAATAAATAAAATATGAAAATAGAAAACAAATAGCACTATGGTTGGTTGCAACATAATTTATGGTTAATCACATTAAATATAATTTTCAACCTTCCCCAATTAAAAGGTAGAGGTTGTTAAATTGGATATAAAAGTAAGATCCAATATGTGCCTCTTCATGAAGTCAATTTTAACTATAAAGATACAAACTAATTAAAAGTAAATAATGGAAACAGATACATCAAGCTAACAGTCAAAGAAGAGTCGGATAAATTATTCCATACTAAATTACATTTCATAGTAAAAACATTACCAGGAATAAAGAGGGTAATTTGCACTCCCATGTTTATTGCAGCACTATTCACAATAGCAAAGTCATGGAATCAACCTAAATATCCACCAACAGATGAATGTATAAAAAAATGTGGTACATATACACTACACTATGGAATATCATTCAGACATACAAATGAATGAAGTCTTATCATTTGCAACAACATGGATGGAAATGAAGGATGTTAAGTGAAATAAGCCAGGCACAGAAGGAAAAATACCACATGTTCTCACTTATATGTGAGAGCTAAAAAAAAAAAAAAAGAAAAAAGAAAAAAAAATTGAATCCATGGAGTAGAGACTAGAATGACGGTTACCGGAAGGTGGAAAGCGTAGTGGAGAGGGAGATGGAAAGAGGGGAAAGTTAATGGGAACAAAAATACAGTTTGATACTATGAATAAGATCTAGTAGTCTGTAGAACAACAGAGTGACTATAGTTAACTACAATGTAGTTATTTTAAAATAACTAAAAGAATGGAATTGGAATATTCTTAACACAAAGAAATGATAAATGCTTAAGGTGATGGATACCCCAATTATCCTGATTTGATCACTATCCATTATTTGTGTATATCAAAATGTCAAATATACCCCATAAAAAGAAGGTAATTTCATAATGGTAAGGATATCAATTTATTAGGAGAACATACCAGTTACAAACATTTATGCTGCTAATAGCAGTGCTCCAAAATACATGAAGCAAAACCTGATAGAACTATAGGCAGAAATAGACAAATCCACAATTATAGATGCCGATTTCAATACTTCTCTTTAAATAATTGATAGGATAAGTAGACAGAAAATCAACAATGATATAGTACCTTCGAGGAACAGTCAACCAAAATGACCCAGAACATTCAACCAAAGAACAGAAAAGTACACATTCCTTCCAAGTGCACACGGAACGTTCAGCAAGACAGACCACAGCTCTGTCATAAAATAAGTCTGCATAATTATAACATGATTCAAACAGGACAAAGTATATTCTTTCATCACAATGACAAATTAGAAAACAATAACTAAATTAGAAAATCCTAACATTTTAAAAGTTAAATAAGATTTGTCTTAATAACTGATCAAAAAAAAGAGTCAAAGAGAAATAGGTAGCATTTTGAACTGAACAAAAATGAAAACAATATATCAAAATTTATAGTAGGTAGCTAAAGGAAGGTTTAGAAGAAAATGTTTAATTCCTCTATTTAGAAAGCAGAAAAGTTTAAAACAAATAATATAAACTCCTAATTTAAGAATAGAGAAAAAGAAGTATGAATTAAATCTAAAGCATGTAGAAGTAACTAAGAAAAAAAGCAGCAAATTACACTTAGAGCAGAAAACAATGCAATGGAAAACAGAAAAACAATAAATAATAAACAGAAAAATCAGTTAAACCAAAAGCTAGTTTTTTTGGAAGAATCTATAAATATGATAAACCTGTAGGTAGACTGATCAGGAAAAAAGAAAATATATTAATATTAGAAATGGAAAAAGATAATCTCTACAGATTTTATAATTATTAAATTGATAATGAGGGGATTTTATGAAAAACTCTTACCAATAAAAACTAATTAATGAAATGGTCAAACTCCTTGAAAGACACAAACTTTTAAAGCTAAATAACTTTATATTTATTAAAGAAATAAAATGTGTATTTGAGAATATTCCTACAAAGGAAATTCCAGGTACAGAAAGCTTCATTGAAAAACTCAATAAAATATTTAAAGAGAGAAAAAAATATTACTTGCACACAAGTCTTTCCAGAAAAGAGAAGACGATACTTCCCAACACATTTTATGACATCAATATTGCCCCAATAAAAAAATTAAAAAAAAAGAAAACAATAAATAGAGTTATATATGCTCATAAACTAAGATGCAAAAATTCTTAATGAAATTTTTGCAAGTCTAATGTAGCAATACGTGAAAAGAATAATATGCCCTGAGTGGGATTCATCCCTGTAAGGAAAAATTTTATTTAACTTTTAAAATCTCATGTATTTCATGATATTCACAGATTTTTAAAGAAAAATATCATCATTGTAATAAATTAGAAAAAATATTTGACAAAATCTTACATCCATTCATGATGAAAATCTGCAGGCACTGGGAATAGAAGTGAACTGGCTAAACCTGATAAAGGACATCTATAAAAAGCTTACAATTAACTTCACCCTTAATTTTGAAAGACCAAATACTTTTCTCCTAATATTAGGGAAGAAACAGGAATAACTATTGTCACCACTTTACTACATTGTACTGGATGAACTACTCAGTGCAATAAGAAAAAACAACAATAACAAAAAAGAGTAAGAATGAAAGGAAGAAAGAAAGAAAAAAATAAAGACAGACCTACAGAATGGCAAGGGAGATGTAAAACTATCATAAATGACATAATAATCTATATAGAAAATATTAGATACTTTACAAAAAAGCTATAAACTAAAAAGAGAATTTAGAATATTTGCAATATTAAAGTAAATATACAAAAAATCAGTTGTATTTCTATATGCTAGCAATAAAATATCAAAAATTTAAAGAAAACGTGATTAGATAAAAAATGAAATAATTGAGAATAAATCTGATTAAAAACTTTCAAGACCTAGATACTGAAAACTACAAAACATTTCTAAGTGAAATTAAAAAAGAAATAAAGTGAGAGATAATACTGTGTTTATAAATTGTAATACTCAATATTGTTATCAATTCTTCCCAAACTTATCTCTCTAGATTAAAAATAATCTCTAACAAAATACCAGCATGCTCTTTCTGTAGAGATTAATACACTAATTTTCAAATTAACACAGAAATGCAGAAACATGGAGTACCCCGAAAAAACTTTGAAATAGAAAAACAAAGCTGGAAGACTTAAACTGATTTTGAAACTTACCATAAAGCTAAATAATGAACACATTCTCATAGTGGCATAAATATAGACATGCTATAGAGATCAATGAAACAGCATAGATAGTTTAGAAGTAGATCCACACATATGTGGTCAATTTATTTTCTACAAAGTTTCCACAGAAACTCAATGGGAAAATATCCTATTTTTAGTAAATCATGCCAGGACAAAATACAAAATCAAAGCTAAACAACACCCTCAAACTTTATCGCACGCTGTATGCAAAAACGTACTCAAAATAGATCATATACCTAAAGAGGTACAACTTTAAAATATCCAGAAGAAAAGCTGGGAGTTCTTGGTGACCGTGGGCTTGAAACAATATTTCTTTAATGGGACATAAAAACCATAAGCTTCATAAAAAACATGCTTTCTACATTGTCAAAATTAGAAACATTTTCTCATCAAAATAAACTTTTTTGAGAAAATAAAAAAGGCAAAACACAGACTAGAGAAAATACTAACAAAATATATATCTGACAAATTACTGATACTATATCAAGAACTCTCAAAACTCAATAAGATAAAAAAATAAAAGAAATCTGCAAATGATTTTAACACATTACCAAAGATAAACATATGGATGGCCAATAAATACATGAAGATATCTCAAATTCATTAGTCAGTAGGAAAAAGCAAATTAAAACCAAAATGAGGTACTAGTGCACTTCTATTATAATGGCTAGAATTAAAAAGCTTGACCATAACAAGTGTTAGTGAGGGTGTGAAACTTTAACTCTCAAGTATTGCCATTGGGAATGTAAAATTGTATAATTTTGGAAATAGTTTGTCAATTTTTAAAAAGTTAAATGCACACTCTCACACAACATGTTTATTCCATTCTTAGGTATTTATTTAACCAAGAGAAATAAAAGCTTATGTCCACACAAAGAAATGTGAATGAAAGAAAACAGACCAAAAAAGTACAACTTAATTCTATAAAATTCTAGAAAATGCAAACTGATCTATTGGGACTGTAAGTGTATCAGTGGTTGCTGGAGACCAAGGCTGGGTGGTGGCCAGGAGGAACAGTTGTATTACAAAGTGACATGAAAATACTTCTTGAAGTGATAGATATGTTTACTTCCTTGATCGTAGTGATGGATTTACAGTTGTGTACATATGTTAAATTCACAGAATTTTACACTTTAAATATATGCACTGTGCTACATGTCATTTATACCAAAGTTGTTCAAAACTGTAAATCATGACTGGATACTTGAAACAAGTGACCTTGCTCTTCAATTCCATCTTCTTCACACATTCTTTAAGTGACCAAACACGAGGAATGAATCTTACATGCTATTATCATCCCACGTGCTCTTAGAGGATGTCAGGAACTGTTCTAAGTACTTTCCCCAGATTAAGTCTTTGTAATAAACTAATAAGGTAGATTCTATTATTAACCTCTTAAATTTTGTTATTAAATTTTATCATTAACCTCTTGAAATGGTTAAGTATCTGGTTCAAAACCACAGAGTTAGATGAAAAGAGATTTTGGATTTAACACAGGCATCTGATATACTTAATAAAAATATTTTACTGCTTTGGGTGGGGAAGGGAATGCCAGTCTCCAAATAATGAGTTGGTGTAGACTGGGTGCCACAAAGCTGCTGTCAGATCAGAAGCCTTTGAAAGCAAAGCAGGAGACTTTGCTTCTGTTCCTAAAGAAAACAAAAGATTTCTTTACAACAATGACAGCCCTGGAGCCCAGGAGAGGTGAGGACCAGACTCTGCATCCTGCCAGGAAGAAATGATGAACAAACAAAGCTGATGTTTTTAATAAATTGTGAATACAGTCACAGCTATTGACATGAGGTACCTCCTGCCAATCACTTATCTCAGCACCGTTTGTGGCAGGAAGAGAAAATGAAACAGAGGGAGGTTTTAGCATGAAAGGCAGACCTGTCAAGGGAAGAGATAGGTAGGCCTTAGCATAGGCAGACGTTACTCGTTTCAGACACTGGAGTCTGCTTATTATAATTAAGTTAAAAGGGACTGACATGGTCATTGAGAGTCTATTTACCCTTTATTTTACTTCAACTCGTATTTTATATTCCGAATTAAAATTTTATGATTTTAATCACAATTTACACATCTATCGCTCTTTGCTTTTTTATTTTTTTAAGATGGACATGCTTACATAGCCAAGGGTCTAGCAAAAAATGTAAAAATATTTGCTCCCTATTCATATTGTCTACAAGGTAGTTGTCCACAGACGATCAGGCTTTGGGGGTTTGAATTTCTCCTTTGCTGTTTGTGAGATAAATTGCTCAGGGTGGGACGGGGTGGGGGTTATTAAACCACAATGGTCTAAGTTGCTGATCTGAACAATGGACATAAATATAACTGTTCCTATCTGTTGTAGTGCTTATATAAGAATAAACATATACAGTAGAGGCTTTCAAATTTTCCGCCATTCCACTCCAGCATACTGGAGGGATAAGAACATTTTTTATTTCACTTTTATTAGTTTCTCACTGAAGCAATGAATGACCTTCCATGGCAAGGAAGTCGTGGAGATAAAAAGGCAGGATACACTGTGGACTGGTAAAACTTCTGGGGAATATGTTAGTATCTTGGGAAAATCGGAGATGTGAGAACAGTAGTTGTTTTTGTTTATAAAAGCATTATTGAGATATAATTCACATTACATAAGATTCTGTTATTTTTAGTATATTCACAAGTTGTGCAACCATTGCCATGTATTCCAGAGTATTTTCATTAAGCAAAAAGGAAACCTCATACACATTAACTGTCACTCCTCCTTCCTCCCTGCTCCCTGTCCCTAATAGCCATTAATCTACTTTTTGCCTCTACAGATTTGCTTATTTTGGACATTTCATATCAATAGAATCATATAATATATGGCCCTTTGTGTTAGGATTATTTCACTTGTAGTAATGTTTTCAAAGTTCATTCATGTTGTAGCATGTATCAGTACTTCCTTATTATGACTGGATAATATTCCATTGTTTGGATGTCATACATATTTTTGTCCATCCATTAGCTGATGAACATTTGGCTCATTTCTACTTTTTGGCTATTATAAATAATGTTGCCATAAACATATGTGCACAAGGTTTTGTGTAGATATATGTTTTATTTCTGTTGAATGTATACCAAAGAATGTGATACTAGGTCATATCATATTATGTTCAGTGTTTTGAGGAACTGCTAAACAATTTTCTCAAGTACCTTTACCATTTTCTTACGAACTCATTAGCAACGTATAAGGGTTCTAATCCCTTCGTATCATCACCAACACTTGTTATTGTCCATCTTGTCTAGTTTAGCCATCTTAGTGTGTGTGAAGTGGTATCTCATTGTGGTATTTAAATTGTATTTTCCTAATGACTAATGTTGGACTTCTTTTCCTTCACATATTGATCATTTGTATATATTCTTTGGAGAAAAGTCCATTCAGATCCTTTGCCTATCAAATTTTTTTTTGTCTTTTTATGACTGAGTTTATTACTCCTTTTTATGATGATTGTAATGCCTCTCCTTTCAAAATAATTGACATATAGTATCTTTCACAGTAGCTCTTAAAGTGTGGGCCAAGGGTCCCTGGTGGTTCCTGAGACTGTCAGGATGTCTATGGAATCAAAACTATTTTCACTCTCTCAAGTCTATATACTACATACTACATATGTTTGATATCATAAAAGATTAAATGCAGTGGAAAATAAGAGAATTCTATTAAGTTCACCTAAGCCAGACATTAAAGAGACTTTCGAAAATGTAATATAATTCTTTGTTTTGGAAAATACCATTCCTTCTTATAAAAGTATGTTATGGGTTATGTCATAGTTTTATTATTGTTATTGGAAATGAATAAATGCTTTATAAAATTGTTTTAATTTACTATGCAACAAATTTTGATTGCTTTATAACCCACATAAACAAAAGCTTGTGGCCCTCAATGTTACTTTAAATGTGTAAAGGGATTGTGAGGCCAAAACATTTAGAACCATAGACATATGTGGTGCTGGGCACAGAGTAGACACTCAATAAAAGCCAATTTTTTCTTTTATAAAGAAGCTCCATTCAGCATTAGAGGAAGATTTTAGATGAATCCTGTCTGTTGTGCTCTATTATTCACAGTTGTACAGTCAGGGGAATCACACAGAAGAGGGAAAGAATTCAAGAGATGGGGTGTATGAATTTTAAGGAGAACATAATACTTTTCCATCGTACATGTGTTTCTATCTCTGCTACCATAATAGCTTGGTTACGGGTACTTTTCTCCCGAAACCTGGCATTCCTAGTTCAATGCCCTTGAGTTTCCCACATGCTACCACCAGTCATGCAGAACCTGTTGCTTTCACACATTTCTAATAGTGTAGTAATTATGAACAGGAGCTCTGCAATCAAATTACACGAGTACGTAGTTTCAGTGATGCCTTCTTACTAGGTACGTGAACTTGGGCTGGTTACCTAATATTTATGAGAGATGGTACGTATATCTATGTTGCGACAGTGGTTAAAAGGTTAAAGGCATGGCCTCTGGAGCCAGACTGCCTGAGCTTAAATCCCAGGATTGCCTCTTACTAACTATGTAAGCTTAGTACATGTTACTTAACCTCTCTGTTCCTTGGACTGCTCATCTGTAATAATGAAGATAATGATTGTGAGAGTCCATCCTCAAAGAGTTGTTGTGAGATTATATATAAATATACACATATAAAATGTAATTCTCTATATAATATATATATTCTAAGATATAGTCTTAGAGTAATGCCTGGAACATAGTAAGTGCTCTGGAGATGTTTGCCACGTTATCATTTCTGTTTCTCAATTTTCTCACATCTGTGATGAGGATAATAATTGTTTCAACTTCAAGGGATTGTTATAAAGATTGCACAAAAATACATTTAAAATGCTTAGCAGAGTGTCAGGCACAGAGAACACTCTTGATAAAATGTTAGGTATTATTATTTCCACTGATAGTTGGCTAGTTAAGGGACCAAAAGATAACTAATCTGTGAGTATAGCCTAATGGAAGAAGTCTTCTCAGTTAATCATTGAATTCTAGAATTTTCCTGCTAGAAGGAAGCTTGGAGTTCATCTCATCAAGTCCAGCACTTTCCAATTTAAATTTGAATTTGAATTACCTGGGTTCTAACTGACATCTATTGAATCATAGTTTCTATGATTAAAATTTTGACATCTGTATGTCAAAAAACTCCCTAGGTGTTTCTTATGTGTAACTGACTTTGGGAATTACCAAGATAGCAAATTCCTTTATTTTATATTCGAGGGAAGACAGACTCAGAGGGGCAGGGAACTTGATGAGTAAGTCATCGCAAAGAGCCTCAATTTCTAGATTTCCAACCAAATTCAACTTGTCTGACATTTACACATCAGTGTGAATTTCAGATTCTTCTTAAGGATAGATTTTTCTACAGAAAAAGCATCAAGATTTCCAAAGCTGGAGCTATAAAAGAATTAACTCTCTACAAAAAACTCGTAGATTCACAATTTGGCTGAGGACTGACATTAGCTTAGTTGCTATACACATTTCCCAAATTTACCAACCTCTCTATAATGCCATCAACAGCAACAGAAAGTAACCACATATTTTTCAACTTGAGAAATATCTTTCATACTATAGAGACCATCATTTTAGATAGGTCTAAGGAAGAAAGGTACTTTGTATAAATATCACCTATGATTCCGAATTTACCAACACAAGTTTCCTTTCATGTTTTGATGACTAAACCACAACTCCCCAATAACATAGAATGCTATTAGATATTACTACTCTGATTAAAAAGATCTTTTTATTTTTTTATTTTTTTGAGAAAGAGTCTCACTGTGTTGCCCTGGCTAGAGTGAGTGCCGTGGCGTCATCCTAGCTCCCAGCAACCTCAAACTCCTGGGCTCAAGTGATCCTTCTGCCTCAGCCTCCCGAATAGCTGGGACCACAGGCATGTGCCACCATGCCCAGCTAATTTTTTCTATATATTTTTAGTTGTCCGATTAATTTCTTTCTAATTCTAGTAGAGACGAGGTCTCGCTCCTGTTCAGGCTGGTTTCGAATTCTGAGCTCAAACAATCCGCCCGCCTCGGCCTCCCAGAGAGCTAGGATTATAGGCGTGAGCCACCGCGCCCGGCCTAAAAAGATCTTTAAAGAGAAGATAGTGACTACTTCCCTACACAGAAGCTGTCAGCCAGAGCCCACAAATGAAGTCCTCACTGGATACTTTCTGTGCATAATAGCCCTAACTGGAGCTAGATGTTGATATTGGTATT
>CAUYSK010009993.1:0-18782 GCA_963575035.1 Avahi laniger
TCTCCCATTTATGAGCAAAAATATATGGTATGTGTTTTTCCATTGCTGAGATACTTCACTTAGGATAATGACCTCCAGTTCCATCCAACTTGCTGCAAAAGACATTATTTCATTACTTTTTATGGTTGAGCAATACTCCATGGTGTGTGTATATATATTACACACACACACACACACACACACACACACACACCACATTTTCTTTATCCATTCCTTAGTTGATTGGCATTTAGGTTAACTCTACATCTTTGCAATTGTGAATTGTGCTGCAATAAACATTAGGGTGCAGTTGGGATTTTTTTTTTTTGTAAAATGACTTCTTTTCCTTTGGGTAGATATCCAGTAGTGGAACTGCTAGCTTGAATGGTAGGTTTACTTTTAGTTCTTTGAGGAATTTCCATAGAGATTTCCATAGAGGTTGTGCTAATTCATAACAGTTTATAAGCATTCCCTTTCCACCATATCCACAGCAACATCTATTGCTTTTTGACTTTTTAATAATGGCCAATCTGACAGGGTCAAGGTGGTATCTCATTGTGGTTTTAATTTGTATTTATTTCCCTGATGATTACTGATGTTACACATATTTTTATATGTTTGTTGGCCATTTGTATCTCTTCTTCTGAAAAAATCTATCCATGTGTTTTTCTCACTTTCTGTTGGGGTTATTTCTCTTGTTAATTTGTTTGAGTTTTTTACAGATTCTATATCTTAGTCTTTTGTCAAATGTATTGTTTGCTAATATTTCCTCCTGTTCTGTAAGTTGTCTGTTTACTTTCTTTATTATTTCCTCTGCAGTTCAGAAACTTTTTAGTTTAATTAAATCCCATTTATTTATTTTTGTCATTGCTTTATTTGATTTTGAGGTCTTAGTCATAAATTCTTTGCCTAGGCAAATTTCCAGAATAGATTTTCTTACACATTATTCTAGAATCTTTATGGTTTCAGGTCTTACATCTAAATCTTTAGTCCATCTCGAGTTAAATTTTGTACATGGTGAGAGACAGAGATCCAGTTTCTTTCTTCTGCATGTGGCTATCCAATTTTTCCCACACCATTTATTGAATAGAGTGTCCTTTCCCAAGTGTATGTTTTTGTCTGCTTTGTCTATAATCAGTTGGTTGTAGCTGTATAGCTTTATTTCTGGGTTCTCTATTATTAATATGTTCCATTTGTCTGTGTCTCTATTTTTGTACCAATACCATGTTGTTTTGGTTACTACAACCTTGTAATATAATTTGAAGTCAAGTAATAGGATGGTTCTATATGAAGTTTAGGATGGGGCATGGAGGCTCATGTCTGTAATCCTAGCATTCTGGAAGGCCAAGGCAGGAGAATGGCTTGAGGTCAGGACTTCAAGACCAGCCTGAGCAAGAGTGAGACCCCATCTCTACTAAAAATAAAAAAGAAAAAAAAAGAAAAAAAAAACTACAAGAAAAAGGAAATTTAGAATTGTTTTTTTCTAGGTCTGCAAAAAATGACATTGGTAATTTGATGGGAATTGCGATCAATCTGTAAATTACTTAACAATATGGACATTTTAACAATGTTGATTCTTCCAATTCATGAGCATACAATATTTTTCCATTGTTTGTGTCATCTACGATTTCTTTCATCAGTGTTTTGTAGTTTTCCTTGTAGAGATCTTTCACCTCTTTGGTTAAGTGTATTGCTAAGTACTTCATTTTCTTTGCAGGTGCTGTAAATGGTATTGAGCTCTTGACAATGTTATCTAGTACCTAATTATATATAGTGCTCTCCCTTATCCACGATTTCGCTTTCCATAATTTTAGTTACCCACAGTTAACCACGGTCTGAAAATATAAAATTCCAGAAATAAATAATTCATACATTTTAAATTGTCAGCTATTCTTAGTAGTACGATGAAATCTCATGCCATCCCACTCTGTTCCTTTGGGGACATGAATCTTCTCTTTGTCCAGTGTCTCCAATCTATCAACACCACCTACAGGTAGTTATTTAGCAGCTGTCTCAGTTATTGTTCCCATTGTCACAGTATCACAGTGCTTGTGCTCAAGTCACCCTTATTTTACTTTATAATGGCCTGAAAATGCATGATTACTGTACTTAATTTTTAAATTAAACTTTTCATAATTGTGTATGTATAGAAAAAAAACATAGTACATGTGTATAGTGAATACTCCTTGATTTTCTATGTGGTTATGTCCACATTTTCTATGTGGTCATAAGTCTAAAATATTGTAAGTCAAAAATGCATTTAATACACCAATAAACTCATAAAGTTGAAGAATTGTAAGTCAAACTATTTTAACTTTTCATTCTTCAAGACTTATAAGGCGGTCGCATCTTGATAAACCCATCATAAATCTGAAAAACTGTTCATCAAATCATCATAAGTTAGAGACCTTATGTGTAGATTTCAGTGCTGCTCATGGTTTCAGGTATTGATTGGGGGTTTTGGGACAAATCCCCTGCAGATAAGAGGGACTACAGTGTGTGTGTGTGTGTGTGTGTGTATGTGTGTGTGTGCATGTTTATTCATTCTAACACTTTAACTTGAAATGTATAAAATAGTCCTCACATAGACATTTCCATATACATATATATACACACACAAACACACATGCATTTCCGTACACATGCACACACACAGTATGGTTGAGTCATTATTAATATATATTTTTATCACACGTATTAGAATTTTCCAGAGAAGATAAACCAATAGCATGCGTGTGTGTGTGTGTGTGTGTGTGTGTGTGTGTGTGTGTGTAGATATAGATACTGATACAGATAGAGAGAGAGAGGAAAGACAGAAGCTGGAGACGTAGGAGAGAAAATGTGTACTTCCAGTCCAAGTCCAAAGGCCTGAGAACCAGAACTGATGGTGTAATTTCCAGTGTAAAAGCCAGCAGGCTCAAGCCCCAAGAAGAACTAATGTTTCAGTTCAAGTACAAGGCTGGGAAAGACCCATGTCTCAGCTTACAGCCATCATGCAGGAGGAGTTCCTTCTTACTCTTCCTTCTTGTTCTATTCAGGTCATCAGTTGATTGGGTGAGCCCACCTATAATGAGGAGGGAAGTCTGCTTTGCTCAGTCTACAGAGTCATATGTTAATCTTATCCAGAAACACTCTCACAAACACACCCAGAATAATGTTTGGTCAGGTATTTGAGCACCCTGTGACCCAGTCAAGTTGACATATAAATTTAATGTCACATCATCTTTATAAAATGTAGAGCGAAGTAACTCCTCATAATCCTATTATAGACAGGTATCTATTAGGTACACCACTCTTGACTATGAAGGATAGGATTCTGAGGACAACTCTAGGTAAACAGTGTCCTTGAAGAATGCCACTGATTCCATTCTATGGTACGAGGGATATTGAAGATGAAAGTACTGGAGAAGACAGGAGAGGCAGGAATTCCAACCTCCTGTAATTAATATTCATGCTTCATAGAACAGAGCCTGAACACAGTGCGTTCTTGGCATATGCTTTCTAAATGAATGAATGTATCAACCATAAAGTGAATAAATAAATGATTATACAATTAAATGATAGAGTGTATAATGTAAAAAGTTATGACTATCAGATTGGGATTGGCCATACAGCTTTTCTTTCTTCCCTAAAGTATTCTTCCACCTTCCTGCATTTTGTGTTAAGCTTATGGATAGACTCAGTGGCTTAAATTACCCTAACAAAATAACTGAATATTCATTCTTTTTCAATATTTCCATTATAAATTCAGTGAGATAAATTATATACCTGTACCTAATGTCATATTATTAATTTTCATATTGAGAAATTTATTAGGGTCAAATTAGTGCAAGTAAAGTATTCACTAGATGATGTAGTTTTCAAGTTAAAATGTTAGTTATTATGCATGTTAAAATTATGGATAATATTCACAGGTAGCCTTATTTCTTTAAATGGTTATTCTTAGTCTGCTTCTTTCAAGTCTTGGTTTGATAAAATGGTAATGAGCCATTTGACAGGCAAAATGAATGTTTGCCACAATGTAATAGTTAAGGCAATTACCCCAAATTAGTCACTGAACCATTTTCTCCTCAAAGGTCCATGAAGATTTTTCTAGCTGCCTGGTTCATGTCAATCTCTGCGTTCCGTGAAAGCTGGTTTATTTTAAAATAGCTGGATAACTAATTCTATAGCTCATATTTCTTGCTCTGTGTTACAGAATTATGTTAGCGTCTTCTTTTCCTCTTACTAAGGAAATTACTCATCTTTTAAAAATATCTTTTATGGATACACGTATTCAGTGAGAAATGTCACATATAGCACTAATTATATTATATAATAGCATCTGCAAGTCACCTGGCTCTCTTTTAGATTCCACAGATACTGTGGTGGAATGGAATTCTAACACTGATGACATGGCCTTACAGTCTAACATCCCATAGTTTCTCAACTGATCTGAATATAGATAATGGTAAAGTAAAATTTTTTAGTGGATGAAAGTCTTGACATTATTAAGCCTAAATATATTCATAAGTTTCTTAGGGAAAAATGTCCCTATGAGGAAATGCTAAACACATTTCCTACTAGACACTTTTCCTCAAAATAGGTTTTTATCCTATTATAGCAAAAGGTGCAGCTTGTCACACACTGCTAATCTGAGTCATATCTAAGAAGGGAAATACTAATATTTTTTAGTGTAAATGTGTAGGGCCAGGTGGAAGTGAGGCTACGTATAGTCCTGCTCACCAAGCAGTGTGGGAACCAAGAGTGGCAAAACTTTGATGAGGCAGAATGACCTGTAGCTTTGATATTATTGGGGGCAGGGGAGTGGAATTAGGTACAGTGAATTATGCTTGTAGATAGGGTGGGAACATCTTTCTGAGTCCATAATTTCTAAGTGAAATATGTCTGGGTGTCTGTTATTAGTCATCTTCCACCTAAGTCAGACTCGAGAAGGAGATACATTTGGTGGTGTTGGAATTTGGGAGACATGGTTGAACAAGTGATAAGAAATCACATAAGGATAAATCCTAATCTTGATATTAAAATAGTTGAGTAGCCATAACTATGAGATAGGGGATAGCAAAGATAGTGGCTCGAACCAGGGAGTAAACCAGAGACATCAGCTATTTCCAAACACTAGCACACAATATGCTATCATGTGGCCCAAATGAACATTTTTAATTTATTTGAGGTGCTTCGGTTTCTTCTCTTTATCTTTGCATGCAGGATAAAAATCTAATCTTAAAAATACAGGAGAGTCTTTCAAATTCTAGAGAGAGAATCCCTAATGACAAGAGATTCCATAAACCCTGCAGACATACTAAAGGAAAAAAAAGAAACAATTGTGGTGAGATACAGAAAGATTGCATGAGAAGTACACATTGCAACATCAACTAGTCAAATGAAGTACAGGTGATTAAGCTTGCATATTATAGACTGAAATGTAATAATAAGATTTATTTAGGATTCTATTTTTGTAAATAAAAATATTTCAACATAATAGCCAATAAACAAATTAAGAAATTTGACCAACTGGCATGTGTGTATAAAACATGATATTTGGAAAGCAAAGGACTGAGTTTATGTGTGGTAATCTTATTGGTATATATGAAGTATACTCTGTGTAACAAAGTAGTGGTCATCTCACTTTGATTCAGTTTCATTTTTACTTCATCAGAAGCAATTTTGTAGAGCTATATTCCATAATATATTAATATTTGATAATGAATCATGTTTGGTTTTATAAATTCTGGTAAGAGTCCATAAGCAGAAAAATATGCTGGGTAATTTGAAAGACACAAAGAAGCAACACCTGTTTGAATAGTTCTTTGTTCTTGTGTCTGAAATTTTCTCTTTGTAAACATTTATTTATTTATGCCCTGAATACATTTTAAATTAATAGGAGGCCAACTATTACCCATCACCAACTTTGAGAGGTTAATATTGACTATAACAGGAACCTGAAAGCAGAGGACACAAACAAAAGAGCTCAGGCTAGATGAAAGTGTGGACTGCTTGACTATAAAGGCAAAGTTCACAAATGTTTAAATTGGTCTTGGGACTGACTCTTTAGAAGAGATGATTAGGTATAAAACTGAAAGTATTAAATATGGGACACAGGAATATATTCCTCTTGTCCCTTTGAATAACCTTGGCTGATTTCATATACACAGTCCTGAGAGTTTGGCTCAGGGATTTGACATGTAATTAATATTATATTTAATTTCTTTGAGGTGCTCAGTTTTGAATTATCTCCCCACATTGATTTGTCTATCATTTAGTTTTTAAAATTTTTCATTGGCAAAGCAAGAAATGAACAAGATCAGCTTTGGGAATCATTTTTTGCCTTTTTAATGAAGCTCTATTTGAATTTAAATTTCAAATATTTTTTTCTTTATCAGACATTTTCAAATATATTATTTTTCATTATCTTTGATGATGTCTAAAAATGTAATGACCCAGAATTACGTGAAACTCATTATATTTAGAAGTTAATCATGAATTTAAGAATGAGTTTAATTCAGAAACTCATAGGAAAGTCAATTTTTAAATGATTTATATGTCCTTTTTTTCCTTCCTAGATTACTTAAAGGAAAACAGATTTCTGTTATTTCTGTTGTTGTTCTTACCCCCACAGCCCAGACCAAAAACTCATTATATTTTTAGTGAATAGTTTCATCATTGGTTTCTAAGCAAATAAAGTACTACCTTGTCAGGTTGTAATAGTAAACAACCACTTTTTACATCATGTCCATAATTAGGTAGCAGAGATAATAGCAACCTTTGGAATCAAAGAAAATATTTCAAGTTTTAGAATTACCCCTTCCTTATACTTAGACAGTTATTTAACTCAGAAAATTATTTTATTTAACAGAGTTTCAGTTTCCTCATGTATAAAATGGGTAACATAATATCTATCTCCCAAGGTTCTTGTGAAGATTAGATGAAATCACATATAAAAGGTCTGATAAATAGAAATGTTAATTGACAATAAACATATTAACAGTTATGCAAACTTATTAGTGATTGTGGAACTGCATATTAAATTCAAATAAAAAAATACCATAGGCTAGTGAAAATGAAGGAATTACAGCTATACTGATAAAGAAAGGATATCAGCCTGGTTCTCATAAGAAGTAAGAAACTACAAAGTAATTTAAACAAGGAAAAATTTAAAATAAAGAATTATTAATTATAAAAGGAAATTGGAATAACATAATATTGCCTAATAAGAATTAAAGAGAACTTTAAGGAAAAGCAGTCACTACACCTAGGGCTGAAATAAAGCATCCACATTAGATTCTCCTATCGGGGCTGAGATCCAGACTTTGTTGGCCATGGCCACTCAATGCAGAGAAGTCACTGTATTGCCATGCACAGAAATTCCGAGAAATCTATCATTGGAACTTGATGTAAATCTTCCTTTTACATTTTAAGTTAAAATTGTTCTCAAGGAAGAGACAATATACTACAAAACCACCTGGGGGTTGAGGGGAAGGTGCCAGGAGACTCTGTAGGCCACTTGTTTCTCTTGAATTCTATGAAATGCATAAGCTGCATATTAGAGAAGCTGTAGCTGCGGAAGAAGCCAAGCACTGGCAAATATGTGTGTGCTGCTGGAGACTGACTAGAGAAGCACACTAGAACCAGGAAGAAAAACCCTTTCTTCTTGCAATGTCTCTTCAGTAACCGCCACTGACAAAGTTTAACGTTGTACCAGCTGACAAAGGAATAAAAATAAAAAAAATAAAAGTCCCAGATGTATTTTCAAAGTGCACTCAAAAAGGGTGAATGTGAAACTGATAAGCAAGGAATCAGTAACTGGTAGACTTAGTAATATCACATTGAGTAAAATAATAATTAAAAATAAGTCATAGATGAAATTTATAGTGAATTTCATTTAAAGTTCGGCACAACTTTATGATAAAAACTCTTAACAAAATAGACATAGACAGGTCATACCTTAAATTTATCACATCCATTTATGATAAACCCATGGCAATATCATACTGAATGGGGAAAAATTCAAAGCATTCCCACTTAGAACTGGAACCAGACAAGGTTGCCCACTATATTCACTTCTATTGAACATAGTGCTGGAAGTCCTTGCTAGAGCAATTAGATAAGAGAGGGGAATTAAGGGAATCCAAATGGGGGCAGATGAGATCAAAATCTCACTGTTTGCTGATGATATGATATTATATCTAGAAAACCCCGAGGATTCAACCAAGAGACTCCTGGAATTCATAAATGAATTTAGTAAAGTCTCAGGATATAAAATCAATGCACACAAATCAGAGACATTCATATATGCCAATAACAGTCAAGCCGAAATTCAAATAAAAAATGCAATACCTTTTACTATAGCATCAAAGAAAATTAAATACCTAGGAATATATTGAATGAAATATGTGAGAGACATATACAGGGAGAACTACACAACACTAAGAAAAGAAATTGCAGAAGATGTAAACAGATGTAAAATCTGCCTTGCTCATGGATTGGTAGAATCAACATTGTTAAAATGTCCATACTACCTAAAGTGATCTACAGAATTAATGCAATCCCTGTCAAAGTACCATCATCATTCTTTACAGATCTAGAAAAAAATAATTCTATGCTTTGTATGAAAGCAGAAAAGACCTCATACAGCCAAAGCAATCTTAAGTAAAAAGAACAAACTGGGAGATATCAGTCTACCAGACTTCAAGCTGTACTACAAGGCTACAGTAATTAAAACAGCATGGTACTGGCACAAGAACACAGACAGACCTTTGGAACAGGACTGAGAATCCAGAGATGAAACCATCCACCTACGGCAATCTAATCTTTGACAAAGCAGACGGAAATATACACTGGAAGAAACAATCTCTTTTCAATAAAGGGTGCTGGAAAAACTGAATAGCTACATGTAGAAGAATGAAACTGGATCCTCACCTCTCACCTCTCACAAAAATCAATTCAAGATGGATAACAAACTTAAACCTAAGACATAAAATCTTAAGAATTCTAGAAGAAGATGTTGGGAAGATCCTTTCGGACAATGACCTAGGCAAAGAATTTTTGAAGAAGAACCCCAAAGCAATCACTGTAGCAACAAAAATAAATAAATGGGATCTGAACAACAGCATTCCTTTTAAAGACAGTTAAGAATGAAGTGACATAGCCTATAGATAACAAAGTGTGAAAGGACCAATCCCTCTGGGGTAGGGGATGTTTAGTGAAGGATGAAACTGTAAGCTAAGGATGAGTCAAACACCAAAGTTCCAATGATCGTTCCCATTTTAGGCATATATTGAGCCCAAAGGGGAAAAAATTATCCAGGACTCAGAATAAAGTGCTCAGGACAAGACATTATTTTTTCAATATAAGCAACATTCAAGTTCACATAAACCCTAAGAATGTTTGCTCAATTCAAAGTACGGGAAAACAAAGCAACAACCTTGTAAAGGGTTTGTGGAGTTAAGGCAAGAAAAAAGGCCCCAGCCTGATGGGCCACATTTCTAGACTTTACCAGAGACTCCCTGATACAGAGAAAGTTTTATCATCTAAAACATATAGTTAGAAATTAAATGGGTGGAAAATTGGCCTCAATTATTCCTTATTGTCAAAGCATATGGCCTTTTGCATCCTAAATAGATAGGAGTGTTTGTATAAGGACACTAGGTATCGTCCAGAAACCAAAGGAGATCAGTAACCATTTAGACGCTTCTGCCCTGAAGTAGATGGAATACCAGTCACAAACTTTCCTGACTGGTAGGACAATGTGGTTGTTCAGTGAAATCAAGAAAAGGATCAGCCAGTGTTTTGAGTCAATGCATAATAATTTCCTATAATGCGGATGTGGCAAAACTGGGAAAGAACTTGACAGCCTGCCCACTTTAGCTCATAAAGATTTGTCAATAAACTTGAAGATTTTCAAGCAGTTACTTTAATGATTTTTTGGAATATTTGAACAGAGAGAAGAACAAAACAGACTGAGGTTTCTTCTTTTCTACCCTATACTGTCAGTTAACAGAAAACCTTACCAGTGAATGTAGGAAATAAGAAGCAGTGTTCTCAAAAACGTCTTAAAGTATATACGGGGAGAGCAGGGAAGAGGGGACGGGTATGTGCATACACAAAGAGTGCGATGCGCACCGTCCAGGCAATGGACACGTTTGAAGCTCGGCCTTGTGGGGGGCAAGGGCAACATATCTAACCTAAACATCTGTACCCCCATAATATGCTGAAATTTAAAAAAAAAAAAACTTCTTAAAGTTATATTAAAAAAGAAAGCATGCTATACTTTAAAGGTACTTGCAATATAACTGGCGAGATGGTATAACAAATGACAAAATATAATTAATATTCTACAAATGTAAGGAAGTCCAAACTTATATTTTACACATAGTAAACTAAGAGTCAACACCATTTCAATATCATTTTGACTAGGCGATTTCAAACAGATATTTCCAAGAATAATTAGATTTTATTTTAAATGAAGATATTCCATGCAATCATTTGACAGAGATTATGATTCATTATGCTTGTACTGGGACCCATATATTTATATTTATGTAAAATTCTTCTGACGACCAGCCAAGTTTTGGAATCACAGCTGCAGTCCACTCAGAGGGTTATTTTAGCTTAGATAAAACCATAGAAAGCTTTTAGAGCTTGACGCATTTACTAGGTTCAATGTTATGCAGTGTCTGTGTTTCTATCCAATGGAGAATCTGTTTCAATTTTGACCTGAAAAAAGAGGCAAAAGATGCTTTTCAAATAATGCCCCAAAGAAGTCTCCCCAGTGGAATTCTTAGACTCACACATTCACACAAATATACTCATGTACAACTACCACACCATCTCAAAGTGACAGAAAATATAGAATATAGAGGCAGAGTAGTGAGGAGGGAGGACAAGAGGGAGGAAGAGAGAGAAGGAGGGGGGCAGATAGGGAGAGAAAGATACATCTCCAGAATAACTTATTCAACCCATCCAATTTTGAAAGTAAGAAAAGCCTGCAGTTATTTAATAAGTCAATTGATAAAGACTGTACTTAAAGTGAAAATTGAACAATCCAATGAAAGATATGGGAAATACTGTGTCAATAGAATGAGGGACAAATCAGTGTAGACTAGGTGGTGGTTGTGGGTGTAGTAAATGATCCAGCAACTGGAAGAAAAGTCCAGATTAGACCAGAACTCAGATTTTCCCCTGGAGCATACTGATTAAAGGTGATCTTCATTTTTTATCAAGTAGGTACTAGAACTACATAATTTATATTATATGCCCTGAATGGCAGAAATTTTGTTTCAATGCAACTTCCATAAATGATGAAGACATAATTTGTATGAAGCTGAAGTGAAACAAAAGGTTTAAGGATAATAAAATTATATATGATTGTGAAACTTTGTAAAGAATTAGGTTATTTACTCCCAGACAACTGTTATTGATTAATTACATGAGAAATTAGGACATGAAATGGGTTAAAAAGCTAAAAGTTCAAAAGTTGTATTGTTATGTTCCATGTCCATGAAAGAGACATTTTTTTTAATGGAAGAGAAGGAGAAATTGATGATTCATATGCTAAAAATGGCCATTTATTACACAATAAATATGTGTAATATTTAAAGTGCTTTTATGTAAAATTAAAATTAAGTATCTATGAGTTTTTAAAAATAATTTTCTCTATATTTTTTACATATAAATACTACATACCATAGACCAGTTCATAGAAGAGGAAACTGTATTAGTCTGTTTGTGCTGTTATTAATATTAATATAACATTATCACAAACTATATAATTTATCACAGCTAGAAATTTCTTGGCTCCCAGTACTGAGGCTCTCAGTACTGAGGGTTGGAAAAGCCCATATCAAGAGGTGACAGGTTCAGTATCTGCTGAGGGCCTCGTCTCTGCTCCCCAGATGGTGTCTTAAATGCTACATTCTCTGGAGGAGAAGAACACTGATCCTCATAAGGCAGAAGAGGAGAAGAGCCCAGACCCAAAAGGGGCCTGAACTTTCCCTTTTATAATGGCAGTAATTCCATCCGTGGGGACAGAGCCCTCAGAGCCCAATTACCTCTTAAAGATCCCAACTTTCAGTACCATTACAATGGCAACTAAACTTCAATTTCAACATGCATTTTGGAAGAGACAAACATTCAGATCATAGAAGCAAACTTTGTCCTGCCATATTTTACTTCTTGATTGGCTATACTTGGAGAGATCTCTCTGACACCAAGATAAATCACCTATTAATTCCTCTGATTTTTTAAGATGATAATTCACAGGAGTCCTTGTATGGTGGTTCATGCCTGTATTCCCAGAACTCTGGGAGGCCAAGGAAGGAGGAACACTTAAGTCCAGGAGTTTGAGAATAGCCTTAGCAACATAGTGAACCCCCTGACTATATGAAAATTAAAAAAAATTGCCGGGCATGGTAGTGCACACCTATAGTTCTACCTACTCAGGAGGCTAAGGCAGGATGATTGAATCCAGGATTTTGAGGCTACGGTGATCTATGATTGAGTCACTACATTCCACCCTGTGTGACAGAACGAGACCCCACCTTTAAAAAAATTTAAAAAACAATTCACAGTGTCCTGTATTCCCATTTCTTGGTTACCCAGTGAGCATATTGTGTTATGAGCTATGAATACAAAATATGCATGGTAAATGCTCTCTAAATATTTGTTGGAAAAAATTAGTAAGAAAATAGGGCATTTTTAAGAGATCAAGCATCTTTTTATTTCAGTTTCTATTCAACATTTTCTCTCTGGATTGCATCCTCACATTTGCCCTGTCAAAATGAGCAGTATGAGCAAATCCTTATTCTGATCAGGTGCTCATTATAAGTGGTTATTGCCAAGCAGCCAAGCCAATGCCCTCAAAGCTCATTCATTCTCTCCTCCCTGCTCCACTGCTCCCCACCAATGTTTCCTTAGTTGTTTCCAAGAGGCAGTACATCAGGTGTCCTGAAGGCCCTATATAGTCATTTGTTTGGTGACCTAGCAGTGTAGCAGGAGCGGCACTGCTTCCTTTCCTTCATATAGAAGGTCCCTCCCACAGTGTCTGATGATGGAGTGCTCTTCTTCCACCGCGTGACCTGTTTGTCGGGCAGGAGGCAGTGCCCAGCAAACCAGCTTGCTTTGTCAGCTAACTTTTGCAGCATACTCTTTGTCAAATAGGAAACTCAGAGTACTTGCAGTGACACAGAGTATATCCTGGACATTCTCTCCCAATCTCCCCTTTGGATATGTCACCACAGATTCCACCCCTTAATATTTATGAGGTTGCTGCTTCTCATCAGCCCAAAGTCAGGGACGGGAATTTCAGATTCCACTGCTTCTCAGCTTTCCCAATTTGAGGATTAGGCTTGCAGGAAGCATTCTGCTCCCCAACATTGACTGGGTGAAAGATAATTTGGGAAAAAGGAGAGAATAAAATAAACTCATTCCTCCAAGACTCTCCATAAACCATCTTCTTTTATTTTCTCTGTCCCCCCATCCTGCTCCTGACCCAGCATACTTTATTACTCAGCAACATATTCTGGTTAGGTGTATCTTTTGAGACTACAAATTTTGTTTCCAGTGATTTAAATTAATATGATAACTTGAAAAGAAAAGTAGAGGGATTCTTTCTATTTAAAGTTATTAGATTGATTAACAATGACACAATATTTTTCATAATATGTTACTCATTGGTTCATGAGACTTACTTGAAATGTAAAGTTAGTTATCCTTCATATAATAGAATTAGCATATTCTAATAATATTCTTCTGAATTCCTACAATTATCCTGTTCTCCCACCTATGCATACTTATCAAATAAACTGAAACTCATTGATATAGTAATAGCATATAGGCCAGATAAGTGTTCATTTTACTGATTACCTTTCCTTTTTCTTTTGCTTGTGATTGGATTATGATTTAAAAGTAAGAATAAAGATGAAGTCATTCAATGATTGTTTTTTATCCCCCTGTGGAGAAGTTTTTTTAGTTTGATGTTTCCCCACTTACATATTTTTGCTTTTGCTGCCAGTGCTTTTTGTGTCACATTAAAAAAATATGCATTGCCAAAACCTGCAGTGCAATGTTTATAGCAGCACAATTCACATGTAAAGATGTGGAAAGAACCCAAGTGCTCATCAATACATGAGTGCATTAATAAAATGTGGTATATGTATACCATGGCATTCCACTCAGCCACAAAAAAAAATGGTTATCTAGCATCTCTATATTATCCTGGATAGAGCTGGAGCCCATTTTACTAAGTGAAGTATCACAAGAATGGAAAAACAAGCACCACATGTACTCACCATCAAATTGGTATTAACTGATAAACACTTATGTGCACATACAGTAATAACATTCATCGGGTGTCTGGCAGGTGGGGGTAACGAAGAGGGGATGGGTATATTCACACCTAATGGGTGTGGTGCACACCATCTGGGGGATGGACACGCTTGAAGCTCTGGCTCGGGTGGGGCAAAGGTAATATATGTAACCTAAACATTTGTAGCCCTGTAATATCCTGAAATGAAAAAAATAAAAATATATATATATATATATTGCCAAGCTCAGTGTCAAGGAGGATGTTCCCTATGTTGTTTTCTAGGAAATTTAGGTTTTACATTTAAGTCTTTATTCCATTTCAAGTTGATTTTTCTATACGGTGTATAAGGGTATAATTTCATTCTTTTGCATGCGGATATCCAGTTTTCCTCCTCTTTTGTTGAGGAGGCTATCCTTTCCCTACTGTGGATTCTTGGCACTCTTATCAAAGAGTAGTTGATTCTACATGCTTAGGGTTTTTTTCCCCCCTGGGCTCTCTATCCTGTTGTATGTGTCTGTTTTTTTAACAGTCCCGTATTGTTACAATTACTATAGCTCTGTCATAGAGCTTGAAATCAGGAAGTATGATGTCATTTGGGGTCTTTGTGGTTACATACAAACTTTAGGATTGTTTTTTCTATTTCTGTGAAAAATGTCATTGGAATTTTACTAGGGATTTGTTTTAGTCCATTTTCTCTTGCTTATAACAGAATATCTGAGATTGAGTAATTTATAAGGGAAAAGGGTTTATTTTTTACTGTTCTGGAGGCCGGGAATTCCAAGATCAGGTGGACACATCTGGTTGGCTTGTAGTGAAATCTTTATGCTGTGTCATAACATGAAAGAAAGCCTCACAGGGTGAGAGGAGCTTAGTGTGCTAACACAGGTCTCTCTTTTTCTTCTTATAAAGTCACTAGTGCCCCACCATCATTACATCATCAAAACCTAATTAGCTCCCAAAGGTCCTACCTTTTAAATACCATAGATTTTTCTACCCTCTTATTATGTTATAAAAAGAGATTAAGTTTCAGCATCAGTATTGGAGGGGACAAACATTAAATCATGTCAGCATTGCATTGAATCTGTAGATTACTTTGGATAATATGGACATTTTAATAATAATAATTCTTTTGGTCCATGAACACAGGCTATCTTTCTATTTATTTGTGTTGTCTTCAATTTGTTTCATTAATGTCTTATGATTTTCAGTTTCAAGATCTTTCACCTCCTTAGATAAATTTATTTCTAAGTATTTTTTTTTGTTTTGATCACATTGTAAGTGGAACTGTTTTCTTAATTTTTTTATGGATAGTTTGTTGTTAGTGTATAGACACTCAACAGATTTTTGTATGTTGATTTTGTATCCTTCAACTTTACTGAGTTGTTTATTAGTTTTAATATTATTTTTTGTATTCTTTAGGGTTTTCTATATATAATATCATGTCATCTACAAACAGAGACAATTTAACTTCTAAAACCTTGCAACAAAGAAAAGCTGAAGACAAAATAGCTTTGTGGATGATTTCTACCAAGCATTTAAAAGAATTAATACCAATTCTTCCCAAACTCTTCAAAAAAATTAAAGAGGAGGGAACACTTCAAACACATTTTATGAGGCCATGCTTACCCTCACACCAAAGCTAGAGAAAAACACTACAAGAAGGGAAAATTACAAGTCAACATTCCTGATGAGCATACATGCAAAACTCCTCAACACAATGCTAGCAAACCAAATTCAGCAGTACATTAAAAGTAACATATTCCATGATCAAGTGACATTGTTTCTGGAATGTAAGGATATTTCACATATGGAAATCAATAAACATAATACTTCACACTAACAGATTGAAGGGTAAAAATCTTATGATCATTTCAATAGATGCAGAAAAGTCATTCAACAAAATTCAATATCCTTTGATGATTAAAATTATCAATAAATTAGGTATACAAGGAATGTGCCACAATGTAATACAGCTGATGTACATCATGCTCATGGCTAGCTACATACTCAATGATGAAACCTGAAAGCACCTCCAGTAATATCAGGGACAAGACAAGTGTGCCCACTTTCACTACTTCTATTCATCACAGTACTGGAAGTCCTAGTCAGAGAACCTAGAAGAAAAGAAAGGAAAGGAAAGGGAAGGAGAGGAGAGGAAAGGAGAGGAGAGGAGAAAAAAAATTAAAAAATCCATTGACAAGAAAAAGAGATAAAAGGTATCCATTCAACAAAAATAAATAAATGGCAAAATGATTTTGGGATGAGAGGTGAGTTACGTCATAAAACAAGACATGCTGAGTAATTCACTCATGCTTTCTGAGTCAAAGTTCTCTACTTGGATATTTGGGAATGATATCATCTCCTTTATTTGCTTGCTGTGAAAATTGAATGAAAAGAAAACATCAACAAGTAAAAAAGACAACTAACAAAATTTTTATCACAGAATATAAAGACTAAGATTCAGAGGTGATATATTTTCCAGGGTATCAAAGTCATTTGTAAATTTCAAATTACAATTTTTAGGCACTGTGTCTCCAAAGAGTATGTAAGGATTGCCAATAAATTTCTAAATTTTTGTCTAATTTTCTTGTTGAAAATAATCATACGAGTGATATCTTTAATTGTTGTTCAGATAGAGTAATTTATTTTACCTGATAAATTTTAGAAAAATTTACAATTGGAAGATTAAAATACATGCAAATGTACTGAGGCAATGAGAATTTGGACTACCCTTTGGTCATAAATCTGCATGTCTTTTCTGTCTTTTGGAAAGGGGGTGTCAATGGCAAGAATTTTTTTATTTGGGATATACAAATCTTTCTGAATTAGTTAGAAATAGAAGCATTGACAGCTTAGAATGGAAAAAGAAGATAAAGTAGTAGCCAGAATACAAGAATTTTTACTATGCTATTGAAAACAATGGGCTTACTTAGGAACATTAAATAATCTTTAAAATAGCATAGACTTCAGTACCAAGTATCAAGTTACTAATGTTTTTTGAGGTGGGTTGTTTGAAAGATAAGTGTTCATCACTGTCAAACAGATAAAGGTTGATTGAAGATTTTTATCTAAACATTTTAAGTGAACTTCCAAATAAAATATTTTCAAAGTAAAACATATTATTTGAATGAAACCTTAAGAATTCTAGAAGAAGATGTTGAGCAGACCATTTGAGACATGGGCCTAGGCAAAGAATTTTTGTAGAAGACCCCCAAAGAAATCGCAGCAGTGACAAAGATAATAAATGGGATATAATCAATTTAAAAAGGTTTTTCACAGCCAAGGAAACTATCATTAGAGCGAATAGACAGCCTACAGAATAGGAGAAAATATTTGATCTCTAAACATCCAATAAAGGGCTGATAATGAGAATCTATCTAGAACTTAAAAAAGTCGACACGAAAAAATCAAACAACCCCATCAATAAATGTGCAAAGGACGTGAACTTAATAATATTTCATTGAAGATATATACTACAGATTATTTATCCATTTGTCTATCAACAAACACTTAGGTTGCTGCCATATCTTGGCTATTGTAAGTAATGTTGCAATGGATATGGGAGTGCAGATAACTTTATGAGGTGGTGATTTTATTTCCTTTCAGTATATTGCCAGAAGAGAGATTGTGGGTTATGTTAGTTCTACTTTAGATTTCTTTAGAAACCTCCATACTGTTTTCTATAATGGTTGCACCAACAATGTACAAGGAATCACTTTTGTGCCCATCCTCACCAATGCTTACTATGTTTCGACTTTTGATAATAGCCATTATATCAAGTGTGAGGTAGTAACTCATAAGGGTTTTTATTTGCATTTTTCTGATGATTAATTATGTTAAGCACCATTTCATATATCTGTCAGTCATTATTATGTCTTCTTTAAGAAATGTCTATTCAGGCCCTTCATTTATTAATCAACCTATTTGTTTTTCTACTATTGAATTCTAAGAATTCTTTATAAATTTTGGATATTAACCTCTTATCTAATATATGCTTTAAAATATATTTTTCTAATCCATAGACTGTTGGTTCATTTTGTTTAGTCTTTGCCATGTAGAAGCTTTTTAGTTTGACATAATACTATTTATTTATTTTTATTTCAGTGTATTATGGGGGTACAAATGTTTCGGTTTCATAAACATTTAGGTTGCCCACCCCAGTCAGAGCATCAAGCATGTGCATCCCCAGATGATGTGTATCGCACCCATTATGTATTTCTATACCCTTTCCGTCTTCCCCCTTCCCATCTGCCCAACACCCGATGAATGTTATTACTATATGTGCACTTAAGTGTTGATCAGTTAATGCCAATTAGACGGTGAATACACGTGATACTTGTTTTTCCATTCTTGGGATACTTCACTTAGTAGAATGCATTCCAGCTCTATTCAGAAGTATACAAGAGGTGCTATATCACTATTGTTTCCTAAAGCTGAATAGTGTTACATGGTATACATATATCACATTTTATTAATCCACTCATGTATTGATGGACAA
>CAUYSK010009995.1:0-19561 GCA_963575035.1 Avahi laniger
TTTTTTTTTTTTTGAGACAGAGTCTCACTCTCTTGCCTGGGGCGAGTGCCGTGGCGTCAGCCTAGCTCACAGCAACCTCAAACTCCTGGGCTCAAGCAATCCTCCTGCCTCAGCCTCCCAGGTAGCTGGGACTACAGGCACCTGCCACCATACCCAGCTAATTTTTTTTTCTATTTTTAGTTGTTTGGCCCATTTCTTTCTATTTTTAGTAGAGACGGGGTCTGGAACTCCTGAGCTCAGAACGATCCGCCCACCTCGGCCTCCCAGAGTGCTAGGATTACAGGCGTGAGCCACTGCTCCCGGCCTTCTTCTACATTCTTTCGGTTTAATTTGGTTCTTTTTCTAATTTCTTGAAATGGCTATTTCTATTACTGATTTTTCAGCCTTTCTTCCTTTCTAATATTTAAATTTAAGGGTTTAAATTCCCATTTAAGCATGGTTTGAGCTGTAATGCGCAAACTTTGCATATATTCTATTTTCGTTATCATTCATTTCAAAGTATTCTCTAATCTCTATGAGCTACTTAGAACCATTTTGTTTAATTTCCACATATTTGGGAATTTTCTCATTATACACACACATACATATATATATATATATTTTAGGCACAATGTCTCAGCCTGTCACCTAGGCTGGAATACAGTGACGGATCATAGTTTACTGCAGCCTCAGACTGCTGGGCCTCAAATGATCCTCCCACCTTGGCCTCCCAAGTGCTGGGATTACAAGTGTGAGCCATTGCACCTGGCCAGAAAGAGATGATTAAAGTCACTATCTATGATTATATATTTGAATGCTTTTTCTTTTAGTTCCCTTAATTCTTGCTTTATCTATTTTGAGGCTGTGATATTCAGTGCATAAATATTTAAATTTGGCTCAGCTGCAGCATCAAAAGCTGGAGCATGGGAAGCTTGATTGGAATTTTTGTATTCCGGTGCAATGGCATATGAGTATAAAGGGGCAGTCACTCCCCAGATGGACACTTTCCAAGTGGAATATGCCCAGGAAGAGGTGAAGAAAGGACCCACTGTGGTTGGAATTTGGGGTACCAATATAGCTGTGATTGGGGTAGAAAAAAACTCTGTTGCCAAGCTTCAAGATGAAAGAACTGTGAGGAGAATGTGTGCACTTGATGACCAGGTCTGCATGGCTTTTGCAGGACTGACTGCTGGTGATAGAATAGTAACAAGCAGAGCCCATGTGGCCTGTCTGAGCCATCAGCTTACAGCTGAGGACCCAGTCACTGCAGAACGTATAACTTACTTCATAGCAACTTTGAAGCAAAAACATACCCAAGCAATGGACAAAGACCTTTTGGTATTTCTGCCTTAATTGTACGTTTTGATGATGACGACGTTCCAAGATTATATCAGACAGATCCCTCTGGCACTTATGCTTGGAAGGCAAATGCAATAGGCCAAAGTGCTAAAACTGTTGAAGAATTTCTGGAAAAGGATCACACTGATGATGCTATAGCAAATGACAATGAAGCAATCAAATCAGCAATAAGGGCTTTGCTAGAAGTTGTCCAGTCTGATGGGAAAAAAAATTGAACTTGCTATGGTAAGAAATCAACTCTCAAAGATGTTTAGTGCTGAAGAAGTTGAATGAGTAACTGAAATAAGAAAGGAAAAAGAGGAAGCGAGAAGAAAAAAATCAAAGAAGTCTACCTAATTCTTAGTATGACCACCAGGAGCTTGAAATGTTTTGTTGTGCTGCTTGGAATTTTTTGGTGACGTTTTAGAGAAAATAAGTTACTTTGCAACATTACATTTAGTACTTCTGTGCTCTTTTGAGAATGCCAGATTTGTGGCTGTCCTTATTCTGTTACATAGTCAAACATAAGTTAGTGTGAAGATTATCTTTGAAAGGAGATTTCAGTAACTGTTGAAAGCAGTCATAAATCCATATAAACCTGAGACTATACTCTATAACTTGTACAGTGTGTTACTTTTCTTCATATATGAAAATTTAATTAAGAAAAAACTTTTTATTTAAACACTTAGTAATTTGGTGATGTTTGAGTATTGACTGTCAAAGAAAGCTATTGCAAAATAAACTGAATAAAATATTGAGTTGCATTTCTCATTGAATGACAAAAACATTCCTGTGTTGGTGAATTCTCAAAATTTTGTCAGAGCCCTCTTCATTTTTAAATACTTTGTCATATTTATTTTACCTTTTCATTTTATAAGTCGCAATATATTGTTTTGTTCCTGAAAGAAATACTAAAAGCCTAATCAAAACAGGCAAAACAAATTTTTAATTTATTGTATGTTCTGATGGGTTGACCTTGGTGTCATTATGAAATGTATCTCTTTATCTCTAGGAATGCTTCTTGCTTAAAATATAATTTGTGGGTTATGAGTATAACTTCACCTACTTTCTGTTAGGTTTGCATGGTATGTATTTTTCCCATTCTTTTACTTTATACATCTTCATCTTCATATGTGTCTTATAATTTTATTGTTCAGAGATTTTATTCTAATTTTGGAAATTTTTATTTTTTAATCATTTCCTCCATTTTCATTTAATAACTGACATATGATTTTATATCTCTTATTATTATTTGTTTTTCATTATCTCAACTCTTCTGTGTTCCCGTTTATCTCCTTTTTTGTCTTCTTTGTTAGTTATTTAGTAGGTTGAATAGAGTCCCCCCCCAAACTTTATGTCCATCCACAACCTCAGAATGTGACCTTATGTGGAAATATGGTTTTTGTAGATGTAATTAAAGAAAGGATTAGAGCAAATTGTAAATCCAATGAGTGTTTCCTTATAAGAGACAGGAAAGAACACACAAACACATACATAAGGCCATGTGAAGACAGAGGCAGAGATTAATGTGGCCACAAGCCAAGGAATGCCAGGAGCCACCAGAAGCTGGAAGAAACAAGGAAGGATCCTCCCCTAGAGCCTTTGAAGGGAGTATGGCCCTGCCAACACCTTGATTTTGGCCGTCTGGCCTCATGAACCATAAGAGAATAAATTTCTGTTTTAAGGCACCCAGGTTATGGTAATATGATACAGAAGCCCTAGGAAACGAATACAGTTATATACTCTTTTACTGTTAATTTAGTGTTTAGATGTTACAACATGCAACCATAACTTACTAAAATTTTATTTAAATTACTACTCTTTCAGTCAGGCAAGAGAAAGAAATAAAAGGCATCTAAATTGTTAAAGAGGAAGTCAAATTGTCCCTCTTTGCAAATGGCATTATCTTATCTTATACTTAGAAAAACCAAAGGACTCCACCAAAAAACTCTTAGAGCTAATAAGCAAATTCAGGAAGTTGCAGGGTACAAAACCAACATAAAAAATCAGTAGCATTTCTATACAATAATAATGAAATGGCAAAAAAAAAAGAAATCAAGAAGGCAACCCCATTTATCATACCCACGAATAAATGTAACCAAGGAGGTAAAAGATCTTTACAAGGAAAATGAGAGAACATTGATGAAAGAAATTGAAGAGGACACAAATGGAAAGACATCCCATGCTTATGAATCACAGGAATTAACATCATCAAAATTACCATACTGCCCAAGGCAATATACAGATTCAATGCAATCCCTATCAAAATACTAATGTCATTTTTCACAGAAATAGAAAAAAACAATCCTAAAATTTGTATGGAACCAAAAAAGAACCAGAATAGCCAAAGCAATCCTGGGGAAAAAGAACAAAGCTGGAGGGATCACACTACCTGACTTCAAAATGTATTACAAGACTGTAGTAACACAAATAGCATGGTATTGGTATAAAAGTAGACACACATATCAGTGGAACAGAATAGAGCACAGAGAAATAAATCCACATATTTATAGCCAACTGATTTTTCACAAAGGTTCCAAGAACATGCACTGGGAAAAGGATACCCTCTTCAATAAATGGTGCTGGGAAAATTGGACATCCATATGCAGAAGAACGAAACTGGACCCCTCTCTCTCATCATATACAAAAATGAACTCAAGATATATTAATATAAAGTCAAACATAAGACCCAAAACTATAAAACTACCAGGAGAAAACCTAGGGAAAACTCTCCATGACATTAGTCTAGGCAGAGACTTTATGGCTAAGACTTCAGAAGCATAGACAACTAAAACAAAAGTAGACAAATGGGACTATATTAAACTAAAAATCTTATGCACAGCAAAGGAAATAATCAACAGAGTAGAGAGACAACTTGTCGAATGGGAGAATATATTTGCAAACTATTCATCCAACGAGACTAATATCCAGAATACACAAGGAACTCAAAACAACTCAACAATTAAAAAAAAAATCCATTAAAAGTGGGCAAAGGATGTGAATAGACAATTCTTAAAAGAAGACATATAAATGGCCAAGAAGTATGTGAGAAAATTCTCAATATCTCTAATCATCAGGGAAATGCAAATCAAAATCACAATGAAATATCACCTTACCCCAGTTAGAATGGCTATTAATAAAATGACAAAAAATAACAGATGCTGATGAGGATGTTGGAGAAAAGAAACTCTTGTACACTGTTGGTGGGAACGCAAGTTAATACAACCACTAGGAAGACTGTGTGGAGATTTCTCAAAAAAACTAAAAGTAGAACTACCATATAATCCAGCAATCCCACTACTGGGTATCTATCCAAAGGAAAAGAAATCAGTATACCAAGAGGATGCCTGCTCTCACATGTTTATTGCAACACTACTCACAATAGCAAAGATACGGAATCAACCTAAGCATCCGTCAGTGGACCAATGGATAAAGAAACGTAGTATATGTACACAATGGAATACTATTCGGCCATAAAAAAGAATGAAGAATGTCATTTGTAGCAACATGGATGGTCATTATGTTCAGTAAAATAACCCAGACAACAAAAGACATATTATGCATGTTCTCATTCATATGTGGGAGCTAAAAAACTTGATCACGTGGAGATAGACAATAGAATGATAGCTACCAGAGGCAGGGAGGGATTTGAAGGTGGGAGGAAGAAATGAAGAAAAGCTGGTGAACGGGTACAAACTTAGAGTTAGATGGAAGACATAAGCTCTACTGTTTGTTAACAGATGGCGTTGGGAGGGTGGGGAGGTGACTAAAGTTGGCAACAAAATATTATATATTTCAAAGTAGCTAGAAGAGGGGACTTGAAATGTTACCAACACATAGAAGTGTTAAATACTCAAGGGGATGGATACTTCAAATAACCTGACTTGATCATTACACATTCTATGCATATAAAAAGCACCCACATGTACCCCCATAAATATGTAAAATATTGGTTTAATTACTGTTTTGTTTGTTTGTTTGTTTGTTTGTTTGTTTTTAGAGACAGGGTCTAGCTCTGTTGCCCAGGCTGGAGTGCAGTGGCATCTTCATAGCTCACAGCAACCTCAAACTGCTGGACCTGAGCAACCCTCCTGCCTCAGCCTCCCAAGTAGCTGGGACTATAGACACATGCCACCACACTCAGCTAATTTTTTTTTTTTTTTATAGAGAAAGGGTCTTGCTATGTTACCCAGGCTAGTCTCAAACTCCTGGCCTCAAGCAATCCTCCTGTCTCAACCTCCCAAAGTGCTGGGATTACAGGGTGAACCCAGCACCCAGCCTAATAAAATTCTTAACAGTTCCCAGACAATGTAAAGATAGTACAACATTTTAAGTCCATTTACCCTCTATCCTCTCTTTTCTAGTAATATCATCATGTTTTGACAAATTCTACATATAATTTAAAGATCGCAAACATTATTATTATTAGTTTATACAGTTAAAATTAATACAGATTTATTCAGATATTTACCTTTTCTGTTGCTCTTCATTCCTTTCTGCATTTCCATCTGCTTCCATATGGGTCATTTTTCTTCTGCCTTAAAAAGTCCCCTTTTTATTTGCATTAGTAATTGTGTGCTGCTAACTAATTGTCCGATTTTGCTTGTCTGGAAGTATCTTTTTCTCTTTTCATGTTTGAGGGATACTTTTATTGGGTGTAGAATTCTAAGTTGTCACTTATTTTCTTTCAGTACGTTTAAAGTGTGAATTCTGTTGGCTTTGGGCTTCCATTTTTCCTTTTGAGAAGTTAACGACAGTCTTATTTTATGTTCCTTTGAAATGAACATGTCCTTTTTATCTGGCTATTTATAGTACTTGCTTTCTTCCTTTGGGTTTCAGGTATTTCTCTGATGAGTTTGGGCATCTTTTTTTTGTGGAGGAGGGTTAGAAAAAGACTTTATTTTTAAGAGTAGTTTTAGGTTCACAGTAAAATTGAGCAGAAGGTACAGACATTTCCCATATACCTCTGCACTCACATATCCACAACCTTCCCAATTATTATTATTATTATTATTAGACAGATCGTCGTTCTGTTGCCCAGACTAGAGTGCCGTGGCATCAGCCTTGCTCACAGCAACCTCAAACTCCTGGGCTCAAGCAATCCTTCTGCCTGAGCCTCCCGAGTAGCTGGGACTACAGGCATGTGCCACCATGCCCGGCTAATTTTATCTCCATATATTTTTAGTTGTCCAGCTAATTGCTTTCTATTATTTTTAGTAGAGATGGAGTGTCGCTCTTGCTCAGGCTGATCTCAAACTCCCAAGCTCAAATGATCCACCCACCTCGGCCTCCCAGAGTACTAGGATTACAGATGTGAACCACTGCGCCCGGCCAACCTTCCCAATTATTAACGTCTCCCACCAGAGTAGTACATTTGTCACAACCGATGAACCTACATTGACATCATTGTCCCCCAAAGTTCATAGTATTGTATATTCTCTGGCTTTAGACAAATGTATCCACCGTTACAGCATCACACAGTCATTTCGCTGCCCTGAAAAACCCTCTGTGCGCCACCTATTCATCCCTCCTCCTCCCAACCCGGACAACTTCACCTTTTTACTGTCTCTATACTTCTGTCTTTTCCAGAATATCACAAAGTGGAATCATATCATATGCTGCCTTTTCAGATTGTTTCTCTCACTTAGTAATATGCATTTAAGTTTTCTCCATGTCTTTTCATGGCTTGATAGCTCATTTGTTTTTAGTGCTGAATAATATCGCATTGCCTGGATGTAGCACAGTTTATTTATTCATTCACATGGATAAATAAAAAAATTTCCTTTCTACTTATTCTAATTGGAGTTTGTAATTCTTGCAGTTGTCGATTGTCTCATTTCATTAGTTTTGAAAATTATTGGTCATTATCTCTTTAAGTATTTCTCCTGCCTCTTTCTCTTTCTCCTCTCCTTCTGGGGTTCCAGTTACACAGATGTTAGGCTATTTTGCCATGTCCCATATTCTCTTTCAGGTTTTCTACATTGGTCGTTATTTTGTTTCCCTATGCATCAGTCTATATATTTTCTTCTGACCTTTCTTTCAGCGTATGAGTTCTTGCTTCAGCTGTGCCCACCCTGTTAAACCCATCTACTAAGTTATTTATTTGTATTGTAGAATTACTGTTTGATTCTTTTTTATTGTATCCAAATCTCTATTGAAATTATTCATCTTGTTATTTATTAATCACATTTAAACTTATGAAATCATAGTTAAAGTCTACATCTGGTAACTTCACTATGCAGCTGTATTGTGAATTTGTATGTCTTATCTGTGTTTTTCATAATTTTTACTCAATTTTATCTTTTTGCGTGCTTGGTTGCTTTTGACTATGTGACAGACACTGTGAAAACTTGTAGAGATATTTTCACGCTCTGCAAGATTTTATCCTCTCCCACAGAGAATTTACTTTTCCTCCTGCCAGGCAGTTAGCATAGGAGCAGATCATTGTGGATCAATCTGGGAGGGATGAGATTCCAAATTGGATGTTAGTTTTTATGAAGCTGATCTAGCCCTGCAAGGGTCCAAACTGGAAGTAAGTAGTGTTTATCCAGGCCTCTCTTGGCAGCTGTGAACTCCAGTTGTCCTCTCACTGTGTCTCCCCTGGACTTTTGTGCTTACCTCTTGGCATGTGCCACCCTCCCCTTCAAGCAACATTCATACAACCTCAAGAGTAATCTTTCCAAACGTCTTTTCCATTTTATACTCCCTGCTGAAATCCATCAGTTACTCTCCAATTCATAAATCAATGATTTTCAAAGTGTGTTCTGTGGAAATCTTCCGAGACCTCTGGTAGAGGTGTAGGAAAGGTCAAGCTGTCAAGAGGCTCGTGAACCCTGCCCCCACCCCACGTCCCCACAGGACAGTTTCTCATTGATCTGATTTCTGTATTGCACTTCTCAGGTTTTCATTTGAAAAAAGGGGCTTGCAGCTAAAATGATTTGATAGCACTTAGCTTAGAGAATAGCACCTAATTTATGAACATGGTGTACAAACCTACTTCAAATCTGACCTCAGCCCTCTCTCTCACCACTCACCCTACCCCATGATCACCCACCATCCTAACCGCACCCCATTCTAACCATACTGAATTTTCTTGTCATTCTCTATGCATGGTCCCATTCCTACATGCTTCCTACTTTCTATTTCCTGTCTGGAACATTCCTCAACCCACCTTGTGTGCTTAGCAAACTCTTACTAATCCTTCTCTGTTCAGCTCAAGTTACCTGCTTTGAGAAACCTTCCGTGACTCCTGGGAAAGACTCAGCCACTCATTCTTCACTCCACTGAACTTCGTTTTCACATCCGTCCCCTTATTGTTGTTGATTTGCACATCCATCTCCCTCTAGACAGGGAGCTCCTCGAGGCAAGAACAGCAGCTTTCATAATTGTGCTTAACCTTAGGCATTTTGTGTTGAACAAATGACCATGCATACCTGTTTTCCTGGGACAATTATAATTTCAAATAGTCTCTCTTATCTAGATGAATGTCTAAATTTTCCCAGATTTTTCTGTATTTGAGGTCCAAATTAGATCCAGACTATCTCTTAGCACCAATAAATGACAAAAAATATTTTGTTATACTAAAAACCCTGGGTTTTTTTATTTAGAAAATATGGTCGCCTTGATTATATATATACACTTCATGCCCAACACCTAACACTGGGCTGAGGACCCAGTAAATATTCAGTATAGACTTGTTTACTAATTCCTACCATGTGGGTTTTGTCCCTAGTCAAGCTAGAAAGGACTCTGTGTCCCTATAAAATATTCCTAATTTCATCTGACTAGCCTCTGAAGTGACAGGCTTCCTCCACTCTGAAAGTCATCAGGCAGTACTGTATTCATTATGAGGTCATCCAAAATTCATGACTCAAGGATCAGCCATATAAACTTCAAAATCTCTTGTAAATATGAGTCAGAATCTGAGTAATAAGCTTGCTTCTATTATAATTAATAATGTCATTGCTGGGGTGGGCTGTGTTCTGCACATAAGTGTTCCTGAATGTGCATGGTGAGAAATATAATTTTTGTGCCTAGAACATTATTTTCAAAAGCTGTGGAGATCTTAGTTATGAGGAAATTCAATAACTGTAGTTATTAAATTTTTTAAATCTAAAAACAGAATCTAATGCTTGTTTCATATATGTCTGGATTTTCCCATATTTGGAGTTTGCTTAAAGTACAGACCAACTATATTCTTTCACTGTACTCATCTCTGCTGGTCCAAGTGCCCTCACTCCTGCCCTGGAGAGTCCAGGCCCAGAGCCCATCGCTCTGCCAAGGGAGCCTGAAATGCCTTGTTCAGTCCTTCATTGCTGTGACTCGCAGCTCTCACTCTAGGGCAGATGCAGAGGCCCTGGGATGGATCACTCTCTGAGCTGTTTTCAGACACTGACACCCTTGTTGTAGGCAGGTTTTGACATCAGCATATCAGAATAAATGGTTCTAGAAACCATTTCTAGAACCACAGAAGGTTCTAGAAAGCATTAATGACAGTCATGGACACCAGTGCATTAAAACTTCTTGCACACATTTGCCACATGCCCACTTTGCCCCTGGCTCTCTAATGCCACACCAGAATATTACCTCCAGGCTGGTTAAGGGTGATGTCATCATGGTGGAAACACAGCAACACCTGAGACGCCTGTAGCTGTGCTTCTCAGAGGCACAGACACCCTGGGAGGGAGGTCCAGTGTGAAGGGGATGTGGGCACAAGAGAGGGGTCTTGAAGCATCCAATCATCGACTTTTTTCTGTGGTTAATAAGTCAAAACCATCTTTTAAAATTAAAACCAACATGGAAGTTTCATAAAGGAGACTACAAGATTTACATGGATTGTTAAAGTGTGACAATTCAGTACAACTTCTGTTTTGCTGAGGGCCAGTTCAGGCAGCATCCAGACCTACAGGACACACATTCACATTTCTCTGTCCTTGGGTCCTCTGGTGTAGGATGTCGGTGAGGCACTGGTCTACAGCCAGCTAGTCCTAGGGGCCTGTGAGTCTCCCAGCTCCCAGCAGAAGATCTGGCTAGGTCCTCAGAGCCATGGCCCTGAAAACCATCCCCCTCTGCAACTTTTGCTGAGGGATTCCTGTCAGGGACTTGGCCCTTGCTCTGTGAGAGACCCCAGGGCCAGCTGCAGGTTCTATAGCACTTTGCTACTCTAACAGCTTCAGGGTAACGTTCACTATGGCAACCCTCAGACAGTGTAAGTGAAGCTGAGCTTGAACAGACACCACCGGAGCTCAAGGACACCTGCCCCAATCCCTGGCCAACTTTCACCAAGCCTTTGTATCAGTCAGGATTGGCTATGTTAAGCTGTGGTAACAAGCAACCCCAAAATCATGTGTCTTATTATGGCAAAGAGTTTCTTGCTCATGCTACATGTTCACCATGGGTTTGCTAGGGATTCTATTCAATGTCTCCTCCTTCCAGGATGCAGGCTAGCACAGCAGCTGCCTTCTCGAATATTGCTGGTCACTACAGTAGAGGGAAAGAAATCTTTGGAGGGCCCCAACCTGTAGTTAAATGCTCAGCTCAGAAATGATATATCTTCATGCACAACTCGTTGACCAGAACTTGTCACATGGCTGAATCCAAGCAGAAGAGGCCAGGAAGTACAACCTAGCCATGTTCTTCAAGGGAAGACAACTGAAAATATTTGGCGAACAGCAATGACTGCCATAACCTTTTTGAAAGCCCTGCGCCTGAACCCTTAGGCTGTGTGCCTGGTCCCAAGGGAAAAGCTCAGATCTGAGGGAGCAGCTGGGAAAAATAGAGGTCCATCCACACTCACACTGCTGTGCCTACCTGGGTGTAGGAAACAGCCGTGGGGCGCATGGCTCAGTGGCCCCTACACCTACACGGTCTGAACCACATGCTTCCTGCTGCTCCGATCCCCTGAGTTGACATGTGGCTTCCTGTTCACCAGCCTTTCTAGGCTCCTGGGAAAGCTGCAGATGCTCCATGGCCACCTACCCTTAATTGTTTCCAGGTACACTCAGTAGGAGGGTGGAGGGGGTAAGGGTGACAGTGGTATTAGACCAGACGAGGGATCATTCTCAGGACCGTAGTTTATCACAGCACATCGAGCAATCAATTAAGGCTTGTACTAAGTCATCACTTTATGTTCCCTACACCTACCCTGTGTTCCGTACTGCAGGAGAGACGAGAAGTAAGAACAGTCCCCTGCCCTCAGGGAATGCATGATCTATGAGTGAGTTAGAACACTGTATATTACCTTGTATTGTAACTTTTCTCTTAGTGCCAAATGACTGGTACCTGTAATAAAAGTTACTCGAGTTGGGACAGGGCAGATTTTGCTGCAGGCTTGATTGGAATGAAAAGACTTCATTGGAAGAATTAGGGTATGAGCTGGTCTGGGAAAGATGAGAGAACTTTAGGTGGCCAAGAGGAGCAGGGATAAGTATGAGAAAAGGCACAGGAGTGGAAATTTTCATGCCTACTTATGACACATGTGCGGACAGGCTGAGCCATAGTTAGGAATGGAGGGAAAGGCCCTAGAAGACCTTGCATGGCAATCCAAGGAGGTTTGCCTTCATTCTGGTTGAAAATGGAGGGTGAAGGAATAGCTACCAGAGATGCTTTGCAGTAGATCCCTATCTCAGGTCCAAGGTAGAGTGAGTTATTTTCTAAACTTGGCTATCGTAACAGCCCACCCTCAGCCTCACCCTCACCCCAACCCCTCTAAGGAACCTGTTAAAAATAGACCTTCTTTTAAAATAAGTGTTTTCAGACCGGGCACAGTGGCTCATTCCTGTAATCCTAGCACTCTGGGAGGCCGAGGTGGGCGGATTGTTTGAGCTCAGGCGTTTGAGAGCAGCCTAAGCAAGAGTGAGACCCCATCTCTACTAAAAAAATAGAAAGAAATTAGCTAGACAACTAAAAATATATATAGAAAAAATTGGCTGGGCATGGTGGCACATGCCTGTAGTCCCAGCTGCTCGGGAGACTGAGGCAGAAGGATCGCTTGAGCCCAGGAGTTTGAGGTTGCTGTGAGCTAGGCTGACGCCACGGCACTCTAGCCTAGGCAACAGAGTGAGACTCTGTCTCAAAAAAATAAATAAATAAAATAAGTGTTTTCCCCAATACTCAGGACCCATCGCCTAGAGAGATTTTGGTTCAGTAGATCTGGGATGGGATCCAGAAATCCATATCATTCACAAGCTTTCCCAGAGACTCTGATGGAGCCGGTCTGAGAACTAAGATAGGTAATTACTACCTAAAAATGGCCCTGGCACATCTGACTCGGCGTGTCAAATATGCATTTTTTAAAGCACACTCCTAAAAATGCTCTTATTTCTGATCACTTTATTCCTGTTGTGGGTGCACTCTCCCTCCATTTAGGCTCAACACCTTAGCACTGTCCTGGAATTCTTCTTCACATAAACTACCCAGTTGGTTGCCCCCTCTAGCTGCATATCCTTTACAGCTCTCCCATATCTGTTCCTTCCTCTCCATTCCCACTGCTGCTACATTTGGTCAGATCTTTCTTCACCTCCTGCCTGGACTCTTACAGTAGCCTCCTGACTAATCTCTTACCCTCACACTGCCTTCAGGTAAGTCTCCCTCTCAGTGCCGTAACTGGGTTACTTTCCGCTCAACCACAGTTAGCAACTCCAGCACCTCAGCCTGAGTAAAGTTTAAGAGGCTTAGCATTTGAGTGTGTTATAGTATATAGTTCAGCCTACTTTCCTTTGCTACGCAAAGTCCTAGCCAGACTAGACCTCTCTCCTTCTCTTAAAATGCTTTGTACCTTCCTGCCTCAACTTTTTTCTAGGATGTGACCTGGCTCATACTTCTACTACCACTCTCTGGTATGAAATGCTCTCTGCCTATTAAAATTCTGCGCATCCTTCAAGATCCAGCTCAAATTTTATCTATTCTATAAAGTGTTCTCTGTTTGAAAAAGGTTTTATACACACACACACACATTTTTTTTTATCAGTTGTGTGCTAGGCAGTTTGCAAGTCTTGGGGAATACACAGGTGAGCAAGTCATGTTCCTTGCCCCAAAGGAGTACCTAGCCCAAAGGGCCAGAGTCGGTGCTGGGGACATGTACTGGAAGAGGCCCATGAAATTTAAAGATTTCTCATGCCTACAGCTTCCTTTGAAAGAATGTAACCCAAGGAAATTCTATCTACATGAAGTTGCTGACCGTTTTTGCCAAGAACAGAGGGTTACCCTAACACTGCTGTTCTGGCCTTCAACACCTCTGGGGTCCTTGGCTTTCAACTCTGCTCAAAGGGGGCACCCCCTATTGAATGGCGAGAATTAATCCAATCAGATTCTCTCTTCTGAGGAGAATTCCTTTCGGGGACACACACACAGTCACTTGAGCCCAAACTGCGCCCTATCCTGCTGCTCACGCGCTCCAGGAGGCACGTAACACATCTGTCATGGAAGCACTAGTTCCCCCAGAGCCTGTATCACCATGGAGATAACACCTGTGTTTCCTTAAACAGGAATAAGCCCCCCTTTCCCAAGGTAATCCAGGAGCAGCTCTTCCAGGCAACATGAGCGAGACTAACACATGGTTGTCATGAGAATATAAGTGAATTATCATGCAGAGTGACCAGTAAATAAGCCACAGTGAGAGAAGAGGCAATGGTCTTCAACTGGGTCTAGTATCAAAGCAAGCTAGTCGTGAAAAGAAGGTCCGACCACGGGACATTTACGGAATAATCCAGTCCAATCTCCTCATTTTACATATGAGGCAAGAAGAGCCCTGAGAGGCTGGCTGACTTGCCCAAGGACCTTAACCAGTTAACAGCAGAACCTGCAGCTCTTCTGATTCCCAGTGCTCCCCACAACACCCCCAGTGCACATGTGCCAGCCTAGACAAGGTTGGCTATGTTCTGATGTCCCTGCTGCCTTATTTATTTATTTATTTTTTGAAATCCAGGACTTCACAATGAAGCTCAGAAAGCTTAGGCTTCAGAGTACCTCCCCTGCACCAGCTCTGCACCTACTTTTAAATTTGTAATTTTATGAGGTTTTTTTCTTAATACTGTTCTCCAAATTATGTAAGCTTCATACCCACAAAACATGGGTCCAGCCCTGGCAGAGGGAATGAGTTACTTGGAAGGGGAAAGACTCTCATGGAAGAAGGACTAAAGGAAAAAAATAAGAAAAAGACAAGGGAAAGATCCAGGAACATTCCCCTATAATCCATGGGGTGAGTATGTTGCCTTTTTACCCTTTCAAGGATTTACTCCAAAAGAGAAAATGATGCTGCGGGCTCTGAGCAGGAAATCGCTATAAACCCTGATTTGGGGGGGTAATCCCTGAGAGCTGGGAGGCATCAGAAACAGCTAGGTTAGGCAGGGTGCAGTTGCTCATGCCTATAATCCCAGCACTTTGGAAATCCGAGGATCACTTGAGCCCAGGAGTTTGAGGTTGCGGTGAGCTATGATTGCGCCACTTACTCTAGCCAGGGTGACAAGAGTGTGACTGTCTCTAAAAAAAAAATAAAAATAAAGCAGCTAGGTTAGATCAGTGAAGAGGAAAGTCAGGCGCAGGGAGCAGACTAGAAACAGTAGGAATAAGGTCTTCCCCCATGACAACTCCTGCTGCGGTTCCGTAAAGAAGAATGCATCCAAGTGATCCCCTGGATGTATGTTCAGCCTAGGCTGAAGAAGAGAAAAGGGAGAATATTGACTCTGGATGCTAGACCTGGCGAGCGCAATAGACTCTGGAGCAGGTCTTGTGCAGGCTCCTCCTTTGGAAGGAGTCCCACTTAGAAGACGCAACTCTGCAAGGCAATGCATCTTTGTGACCACGGGGAGGCTGCATTACAGGCTCCTTCCATCTGCCTGCTCTGGTTCGCCTCTTAAGGAATTTAAAAAGTTTATTTATTTTTCTCTCCTTATTTAAAAATGCAGTTCTTGTTATTGTAAAATAAAAACAATTGAAAAAATGTTAGAAAATGCATACAATGGCCTGTGGTCTATTAAAGAAAACTACTTAGATTATGTTGATGTATGTGCTTCCAAACTTGTCTAAACATTATATATACACAGTATGTAGTGTTAGATATAAACATTATATAAACGGAATTCTGTTTTTGCTTATATGTATGTGCATATTCTATAGGAGAATATATATGTACATTTTATTATAAAACAAAAATGGGATCATTCTGGACAGGCTGCTTCTCTTAAAATATGAGCATCTTTCCCTACCAAGTTCACTAAAATAATTTCAAATGATGGGATTGTGTTCTGTTGTTCATCCCATCAAAAAAGATTTATTATAAGTAATAAACTCATCATAGAAGATGCTAAGTGGCTGCCTACAGGGACTTATCAAACTGTGTTCCTATTGTTGGAAGTATGTATTCCATTTAAAACCAAATACGTGAGTTACAGCTGCCCCCAAAATATAACCCCAATCTCTTGCCACAGACCTAACGCAGCAGAATTGACCGTGCTGGGGCCGCTGGGCCCCGAGGAGCGAGCGGGTGGCGGTGGCCGAGGTCACCCGGGGCAGCACACTGCCCAGCGAGGCCCTTGCTAGCAAACTTGTACGGCTAGGCTGGGGCGAGCCCCCACCCTCGCCCCCGGCCAGGCCGGGCGGGTCCCTTCAGCAGGACGAGATTTTCGGTAACCGAGTCTCTCGGGCCTGACTGCGGCCTCGGGGCCAGGGCAGGGAGCGCGCGGGCCCGGCCGTCGGGTCTGCAGGCCGGTGCGTGGGTCCCGCCGTCGGGCCGCCGCGGGCGGGGCGGGGCGGGGTGGCGCCGCGGGCGGGCGGGCGCCGCGCCTGCCGTTCGCCTCTCGGACTGCAGGTGGGGCTGTGCGGCCGCGCTGCCTCCAGGAAGCCTCACGGGCCTTCGTCGGCCGGGCCGCGGCGCCGGCTCCCAGGATGCAGTGTGGACCGGCCGGGCGCTGACGGCGGCGGCGCGTCTGCGGGCGGAGCGGCGGCAGGCCGGCCACCGAGGAGCGCGGCGGGGAAGGCAGGGCCGGGCCGGCGCCGCCTGCGGAGAGGACCGAGCGGCCGGGCCTGCGTGGGGCCGCGCGCAGCGGAGGCGGCGGCGGCGGCGACTTCCTCCGGGCCGGGCCGGACAGCGCAGGCCATGGCCGAGGCGGCCGCGGCTCCGGTAAGGGCGGCCGGGACGCGCACGGACGCGCGGCCTCGGGGCCCCAGGCGGCCTGGGCCCGGCACACGGCGCCGCAGGCCCTGGGGAGGGGTTCCGGGGTCCGGGCCGGACCACCGGGCCTGGGGCTCCGGCGAGTGGAGCGCGGGGTCCGCCCGGGCCTACAGCGCCCGCCGGCCGGGCCCCCCACTCCGGGCCGAGCCTGAGCAGCGGCGGAACGGTTGTCCCCGCGCCGGGGGCCGCCCCACACCAAGTTCCTGCTGCCCTACGGGGCTTCCTGCCCCCGCCCCAGCCGCTGTCCCTTCATCTCCGCGCCCCCCACCCGCGGCTCCTTTCTCTGCCTAGCGCTCGGCGCGTTCGTTCCCTCCCCCCAGCTCCCCCCAGCGGCCTGGTGGCACCTGGGAGGTGTCCGGCTTCAATTCCGCATACACTGAGGGCCCACTACGTGCCCAGCTCGCTCGGGCCGGCGCGAAAGGGACTTGCTCCCGTGTGTAGAGCCAGGCACTGCACCAAGCCCACCCAGGCATTATTTGTCCCCGCAACAAACCTGTGGGGTCGGTACCATTATTATCTGTCATACAAAAGAAAACCCCGGGGCCTAGAGAAGTTAACTTGGGCAGGATCACACAGCTGGGAAGTGTGAAAAGATAGTCGCTCTGTGTTCAAGGACCCAGCAGACAGTACACAGGTAGTAATCGTGAAAAAAAAAAAAAGAGGCGAGCGCTGGCGTTGCGGTGGGAGCATACGGTGGGCGCGCAGGGGACCCCTGCCCACCCTTCTGGGCCTGATGCTCTGCTTCTGTGGTTTGGGCGAGCTTTTACGGTAGGCTAGGATTTCATCAGGCGGAGCTAGGCCGGCAGAGCTTCTGAGGAAGGGAGAAGTACTTGGGCAAAGGCAGAGAGAGACGGGACAGTGCGGGGCGTGTTCAGGAACAGAAAGGAGTCCATGAGCCTGGCAGAGATGGTTTTGGTAGGAGCTGCAGGGAGAGTTGGCAGGAGTTTGGTGCCTGGACTTCGTGGGTGGGCAGCCCATCAACTCTTCTTAAGCAAAGAGTTTGGGGACAGCCCCATGGTTATCTAGCCACCAGTTGGTAAGGAGCTGGGCTTGACTGAGCAGAGCACAGCCACCACCTCCCACCAAGTAATGTGAAAGCCTTACACGGGGCTTCCTGGCCCCATCAAAATGGTACTAAAACTGTGGCCTATTGTTCAAGTATTGAAGAGTAATATTTTCTTAATAAAGTGGGAATTTGTGCAGATGCCCTTTTCATGCAACACAGAGACTGTAAAATGCACTTGGAGGATGGGTAGGGTTTCAGTGGCTGGGGAGCTGGAGCTGGGTGTTGATGTGAAAGGACCTTCTGGAGTAAACTCTTGGAGTCTGGACCATGTGACGGGCTGATGTGAGAGAGCAGAGAGGTGAGGGAACGGTGGTCTTGCAGAGCCGGTGGCTGAGCCTGCTGGAGAGCAAGCCTCACGCCCACATCTAGTTTCTCTCCTCCAGACGGGGCTCTGCCCATCCAGAACTTCCCGTCCTTTGAGACCCATAAGTCCTTCCTTCTTCAGGTCCGGCTTCCTTCCAGACAAGCAGAGAACCTCTTGAGCACTATCCTGGACAGGTTTTTTTCTGCCTCTGCTCACATTCTTTTTGTCTCTGTTTTCTGAGGTGTCCTTCCATATTCTAGTTATCGGTGACTGTCTCTAAATGAGTCCATACTGGTTCCTAGTAGCCACTTCCTTGCTTTGCAAATAGTCACCAACCTTCTATTTGGGAATGATATTCCAGAATTTAAGTCCCTGACGGCGGAAGGCACCAGTCCCAGGACCTCCTCCCTGCCCCTCGGTCTCCGTAGATGGGGTTGAATAGCCCAGCTCCCCACCCAAAGCAAAACGTGCCCTTTCTTCATTGTCTATAACTGCTGGTCACTCAAGACACTGTGTGAATGTTTCCAGTGACAGGGAGCACCACTTAAGATACTTGCCGCCTGTGTAAAAGTGTAACTTTGAGACATATGTCTGTCTTCCTCACCAGAATGTAGGGTTTGTCACTGATCCTAGGCTACAAAAATGCCTAAGACTATTATTTTTACCTTGGGAAGTGGGGAATTGGGAAAGAAAAAGTCAAAATCTTAGCAGGCTTAGGCAGTGTCAAAAAATCCAACTCTTGGCTGGTAGAGATTTGCAGTAATGGTGATTTTAGCTTGTGGGGGGAGGGGCAGTTGCGGAAGGGATAAAATCAGATTGTCCTGGGGGAAGGGGAATTGGCCATTGTATTTTTATGCTTATTGAAAGGGGGCATGAGATGCTTTATAAAAAAAAAAAAGAAAGAAAAGAAATTGAGCAATACTCTTGTTTGTGCCGTTTCAGTGAACCAGCTGTTTTTTTTGCTAGGTCATCACCAGTAGCCAGTTCCTGTGTAATCATGACGGGAGGTGCAGGCCAGGCTCTAGTAAATCTGCAGTTTACCATTTCTCCACTAAAACGCCCCAGCAATGCCAAGTCACTGCCATGTGGCCAAACTGCACCGAGCGCCTGCCATGTGTCAAGCTCTGTGCTGTGAAAAGATGCAGTACCACTTCCAGGGAGCCCTCAGCGTAAGGGCATGTGGGGAATTACCGTACAGGGTGATCAGCACCAGGATAGGAATCTGCACAGTGCGCTGCAGAGGCCTGGGGGAAAGGCACCCCCCAGACGCAGGCCAGACCTAAGACACCCTAAGGAGGTGATTGCCAAGTTGAGATCTGGCATGTGGTACAAAATAGCCCCACTTTCCACATACAGGGGCTCCCTGCTGCCAGCCCAGCTCCCCCATGTCTAGGGGAGATAGGCTCAAGGAACACACTGGGTAGAATGGATGATGTGGGTTTCTCTCTCTTATTTCTGAAAGATTTCTCCGTGGACAATGGCAGCTACGATTCAGGCCATGGAGAGGAAGATTGAATCGCAGGCTGCCCGCTTGCTTTCTCTAGAAGGTCGAACCGGGATGGCTGAGAAGAAGCTGGCCGACTGCGAGAAGACGGCCGTGGAGTTCGGGAACCACATGGAGAGCAAGTGGGCCGTGCTGGGGACCCTGCTGCAGGAGTACGGGCTGCTGCAGCGGCGGCTGGAGAACTTGGAGAACCTGCTGCGC